>JAGKTI010022349.1:0-15295 GCA_018397915.1 Birgus latro | reverse complement strand
AGAAAGAATGGAGGAGGACAAGGAAGGATAGAGAGAGGGTGGGAGGGGGAAGGAGGAGGAAGGGGAGAAGGAGCGGGAGGATATAGGAGAAAATGGGAGTTGGAAAGCCAACGAGGTAGCAAGGAGAAAGGATGAGGAGGTATGACAAGGAAGTAAAGGTGGTGGGATGAAGGTTAAGTGCATGTAAGGAGGGGTGGGGAGGAGGGCATAAATAAATAATAAGATATTCACAAAGTAGCAATTCAGAGATAGGATCAAACTCTGTACAGTCCATCCAGAAAGTATCTCAAACATATTTTCCTTTGTTACATTTTGAAAAAAATATGTTTTATCCAGTACCTTTACATAAAAGTATCTCACACACTTCTGTCATTACATCCATCCATCATCCATCCTATGTTGTCCCATGAGGAGCGTAGGAGCCCGAGACTAGGCAAGCTGGCCCTGACATTTAAGATTTCGAAAAAAAAATCTTCAGTAACTTTACATAAATGACTATGACTGCTTTGTTAGTACATTATAAATACTGTATTTATCTATCGACTACCAGACCCCTTAATCCCGTAAGAGGTGGCCACAAACAAATCGCCTCCATGTCACTGTCCCCTGCCATTTCACTGCCCTGCTCCTAGCTCACATCCCCCTCTCTCATTTACCTCTCCACTCCATCCCTCCATCTCATCCTCGGCCTCACCCTCCCTTTCCCCCCCTTCCACCTCACTCTCATACACTATCCTCATCAGTCTCTCACTCTCCATCCTCTCCACATGGCCAAACCACCTCAATGTGTTTCTCCCAACGCTTCCTGTCACATCCACACCACAATGCTTCTTCACATCCTCATTTGTCAGTCTGTCTCTCCATGCGGCTCCACATGCTCCTCACAAATAACTCATTTCCACTGTTTTCACTCTTGACTTCCCTCTCCAACAAGGGCCAAGCTTCACTTGCATACATTAGAAGTTGGTATCACAATACTGTCATGTAGTAACTTTTTCACTTCTATGCTCACTTCCCCGTTTCTTTCCACTGCTTTCAAGGAACCAGCAACCTTCTTTCTTGTTGTACCCTTTCAAGCACTTCACCTTCCAAACTTCCATCCTTACTCATCACACTACCCAAGTACATAACTCATTTTCCATTTCCTCCTCATCCACCCTCACTGCACATTCACTGACTTCACTTCTCTCAAAGACCATGACTTTACTCTTCCCTACATTCACCTTTAGATTCCGTTTCTTACACACAATCCCAAACACATCCGCCAAGCCTTGCAGTTCCCCTTCATCTTAATATATCATCCATAAATAGTACAGGGAGATTCCAAACAACGCCTCCTCTCATTAGGGCCACTCCAACATCCACTGCCCTATCTTGTACCTCTTTTATAATCCCATCCATATACATTGAACAACCACAGAGACATGACACATCCCTGTTTCAATCCAACCTTCAAGTACAAAAATTTCACTCGATTCTCTAACCACACGCACTGCAGCCTTAGCACCCTCACACATACTCTTCATAGCATTCAGCAACTTCCTATCTAATCCACATATCCTTAATACTTTCCACTATCCCTGTCTATCCACCTTGTCATATGCTTTCTCCAAATCCATGAAGGCCACATACAACTTCTTTCCCTTCTCTAGAAACTTTTCCACTAAAGATCGAAGAATGAGTGTCTGATCTACACTTCCTCTTCCCTTCCTAAAACATCCCTGTTCTTCTTCAAGTAATTCTTCTGTTATTCTCCTAACTCTGTCAATAAGTATCCTACCATACACTTTTCTTATTACACTAAGAAGAAAAATGGTCCTATGATTACCAAACAATTCTTTTTCCCCTTTTCCTTTGTACAAGGGAATAATTATACCTGACTTCCAATCCTCCTGAACTCTACCTTCCTCTCAGGCCAACCTGCACATCTTCCACATCCATTCTACTACTCTTTCCCCCCCCAGGCTTCAGCATTTCACCACACATTCCATCAATTCCTGGGGCTTTCCTCAGTTTCACTTTCTTCATTACTTCCACAACTTCCATCCTACTGATTTCTTCCTCTCTTCTCACATCACTCCTTCTCCCAGCCATTCCCCGACCACTTATACTCGCATTACTATCATTCTCTATGTTCAACAATTCCTTAAAGTGTTCTCTCCATCTGCTCACTTTTTCTCCCTTCTCCACTAGTAATCTATGAGTACCATTTTTATCTTTCACTCCCAGACTTTCTTTGCCACCCTCCCTCTCTCTCTTTACCTTTTCCCAGAACATTTTCTTACATTCGCTCCAATTAACATTCAAATTCCTTCCAAATTCCTCATCCACTCTTTTCTCACTCTCACTGATCTTTTCACCTCTCTTCCGTCTCTCAACTTCTTCCATGCCAGTTTCTCATCCACTCACTATATGCTTTCTTTTGTGATGCAGCCTGTCTCACCTCTTCAGTCCACCATGCTGTTCCTTGGACCCACTTTCGTCTTCTCTTCACCCCACACACCACCTCACATACTGCATAGATTTCTTCTGTGAATATCTTGCACACATCTTCCACATCCCTCATCTGCTCCAGTCCATATTTACCCAATCGCTCCTCCACTTCTCTCTTAATTCTGCCTTTTTCTCATCCTCTTGTAACCTTTCCACCCTCCTTGCATATACTACTTCTTCCTGTCCTTCCCTTCTTCTATTTCTCCATTTCACTTGGACCTTGATTCTCACTACCACCAAGTGGTGGTCAGAAAGTCCACTCCCCAACCTCTATATGCTCTTGCATCCATTACACACCTTCGCATCCTTTCATCCACACATACACATAATCAATCACTGCCTTCCGTTCATTCAGTTCACCACCCACCCTTCTCATCACTCGCCAAGTATACCTGTGGATCATTCTGTGTCTTAAGAGGGCTATCACCAACCCCTTCCCGGCACAAATGTCCACTAGAGCACTGCCATTCTCATCCTTCTCAGCAGGCACACCCCACTCACCAACTACTCCCTCCACCTTCACATTCACTACTTTACCATTCATATCGCCAATCAAAAAAACAATTTCATTCCTTTCAAACTTTTCCATGCACACTTCCACATTAGTCCAGAACTCTTCTCTCACTCTGCTTGCACGATCAGTCAGTGCAATCGCCCACATTTGTAGTCCTACTTTCAATTTTAACCACACAGTCCTTGAGCCAGCTGATCCATACTCTCTTATATTCTCCTTCCATCTGTTACTCACAATAATACACACTTTTTCTTTTGCCCTCTCATTCTTACCTACACCCGCACATACAGTATACCCCATCCATACTCCCATTCTCTCACCTCTTGATTTAGTTTAACCCACATACATCCACTTCCGCACCCTCAAGCACCTGGACAATCTCTCTTTCACCTCATCACTTGCACCCTTTACATTCCACGTTGCAATCCGTGTCATATCCTTTGTTCTATCCTTAGTCGTCACCTTTTGGTCAGTCCCGGTCCGAGGCTTCTTGTTCATATTTTTGGTTAGTTTTTTTTCCGGGAAGGGTCACTAACCTTCCGCCAACCCACCTGTTGTCACGTAGGAAACACGTGTTGGTTGGTTATAAGGTTACCACCCAGTGTTGTAAATGCTTTCCTGGTTTACAGGAAATCATTTGGCTTGCCACTCAATGTTGAGTTACCCTAAAAACAGAGTACCTCTACACTAAGTGGGTGGATGATGGTGCCCCCATCTACCAAATCTTTATTTTATTTTTTATTTCATTTCATATAACATACAAATCCATTCTGAAATATTTGACTTGATAACAACAACAAAATTGCACTGCAACAATACTGTCTGTGAAACCATCAAATCACCTGGCTGATGATACTTTCCAGAAAGAGTGTAAAGTAAAACATCATGTAGTAGTCTTGATTCACATCTCTATAATAAACTCTTACCTAATGTTCTGAGGGTTTTCTTTACCTGTAAAAATCAGACTACTGGGTTTTGAAAGACACTGCTTACTGTGTCATTATTTATCATAATGCCCTGCACTGATGCAGCAAATGTATATTAAAAAACTGATATTTTCAACAAAACTTATTAGCATGATGTACCTAGATTAAGTAAATATAATTTGCTATCCTGGAAGGTGTGAACCAGGAGTTGATTTGGATCAGTGTGGTACCCATATCCCCTCACACCTACGAACTCACATAATTATATCTTTTTTCAACCCTGGTTCCATCCATTCTCCCCAAATGACCACACCACCTAAGCACACTCTCTTAACCACAGTAACACACTGCCTCACTGGACTTTTGTAACAAATCACAGTATTTCTCATTCTAGTTATTAAATGCACTCAGCACACTTTCCTCAAAGGGGTAATGAAGATATGCAGGTGGGGATAAAGCACGAGGCAGGAAGGGATAAGATAGGTAGCAGGGAGGAGCTGAGGCAGGTAGCAGGGTGGAGGTGGGGCAGGTAGCAGGGTGGAGATGAGAAAGGTAGCCAGGAGGAGATGAATGAGGCAGGGAGGAGGTGAAGTAGGTGAGGCAGGGAGGAGGTGTAGCTGAGGCAGGGGGGAGGTGAAGTTGGTGGGGTAGGGAGGAGGTGACACAGGGAGGAAATGAAGTATGTGAGGCAGGGAGATGAACTAGGTGGGGCAGGTAGCAGGGAGGAGGTATGGGAAGCATGTAGGTAGGATGGTGATGAGGCAGGTAGGCACAAGGAGACAGGTAAGGAAGGAGGGGTAAGGAAGGAGAAAATCTGAAAGGAGGAACTGATAATGGCATGGAAGGAAAGTGTCTGGCAGGAAAGGGGTGAGGCAGGTACAGTAGCAAGGGAGGAGAATAAGAGAGAGGGCAGGCATGTAAGAAGGGATGAGAAAAGGAGAGAGGGCAGGCATGTAGGAAGGGATGAGGAAAGGAGAGAAGGCAGGCATGCAGGAGGGGACAGAGAGAGCAAAGGAGAGGAGGCAGACATCTGGGACACGCGGGGTGCAGCATGAAGGAAAGGAGGGAGAAAGGCAGCTAGGCTGGGAGGGGGTGAGGTAATCAGAAAAGGTAAGAAGGAAGTGGGGCAGGCAAGGAGAGAGGAGGTTCAGCAAAAAGACATGGAGGGGGGGGGGGGGGGCAGGCCAGGATGGGGAGGGGGTAGGGGCAGGGGCAGGCAAGGTGAGGACAATGGTAGGGGCAAAGGTCAGATGATTCGATCACCACCACCACCAACAAAATAATAATAATCATCATCAATACCCCTGCCTCCCACCAAACAATGGCATGAAATAAAGAGTCTATAATGCAAGGAACACAAATCATGAGAGAGGGCACTAATCAACAATATGCCCAGTGAAATGGCCCAGATATTCAGTCACCATTCATGTCCCTGGAATCAATCACCTTTCATGCTCCTGGAATCAATCACCATTCATGCTCCTGGAATCAGTCACCATTCATGCCTCAGGAATCAATCACCATTCATGCCCATGGAATCAATCACCATTCATGCCTCAGGAATCAATCACCATTCATGCTCCTGGAATCCTGACTACAACACAGGCCTAACAACTGCACATTTTTTTTCACAGATGTGCTTTGTATTACCTAAGAGATAATAAATCCAATGCCTGTTGTTAAAAGAAAAATTAGGGGGAGGTCCTAACTCTTTTCACATGCTTTCCCATACACAACTCATCTCACTATCTCTAACTCCAATCAGTTCCCAAGAATCACCTTCTGTAACTTGCTTTATTGTACAAGGAGTGACCACATACATTCATCTTCATCTTCTCGGCTTACAATGCTGTTTTTTACATGGTTCATCAGTCATACAATTTGATACATAAGTCAAGCATTTATTGGAGAGAATGTATATGAATAGGGCAATGAAAAAGGGTATATATGACTGATGCCACATTTTGTTCTGTCTCATTGTGGTCATACAGTTTCATACAAAATAATAGTTTCAAATAATTTCATATGATACCATCCACTCAAACACTCCTCTGAGGTGGTTTGAAATCTGCTGCCATGGTCATTCAATTTTCATACAGTTTCAAAGTGGAAGTGATGCCTTGCTGCTGTTAAATAATCCATCCCACCCTGATCCTATCATAAATCATCATCCAATCCTGTGCTGCCCCATGAAGAGAGTAAGAGTCGAAGTCTAGGAAAGTTGGTCCTGATATTTAAGATGAAAGTGACCAGCCTCACTCAACCCTGAGTGTCATTATGTGAGCATGTACCGATGTATCAGTATCAGTAGTACAGTACTGGCCCATTTTTCAGAGTATCGGAATCGGTATCGGCTGATTTTCTGTCGATACTACCGATACTTAAAAGGAATTTAGTGAGCAGCATATCATTCACTGGAAGTTATTTTGTTAAACAGAGGGAATGAAAAATAAATTATTGGTAATATCCAATTATTAAGTATCATATTATTTTTTACTTTTGTTTTTTATTTTACCCAAGTGTCCAAGTGACCTAGTTTAATGACAAACCTGAAAAAAAGAAAGTTGCATGGGTATGGGCAACAGCCTAATAGACTGGTCTCCAATGCACTGTTATCGGTATCGGTAGTAGTATCGGTATCAGTCCAATTTTGTGGTATTGGCATCGGTCAAAATTTTGGTATCGGTACATCTCTACAATAAACCCCAACCACCCCTTGCATTTGACTTGCCCAGGCTCAATCTGATTGGAGCGCCTTAATTACCCACTAAACCACCAGGTGCCATAATTTAGTTATATGGGTACCACCCAGCATAGTAAATGTTTCCTGGTGTACAGGAAACAATTTGGTTTATCACTCAGTGTAGAGTCACCCACAGACAGAAGGAAGAGGGCAGAACGAAGGAGGAAAAAATGAAGAGAAAGGAGAGAAAGATGGAAGGATGAGAGGAAAGTGCAGTCACCCAAGAGCAGCATTACATCAAGTGAGTGGATGGTGAGTGCCAAATCTATTATACATACTGTATATATATACTGTATATATGTATATATATACAGTATACTGTATATATATAAAAAAGTACCAGCTGCAGAGCCAGACATGCGGCATGAGAAAAACTTTTTTTACTTTGTCAAGATGGCTTCCATGAAGGTGTTATTCATCCTGAAAGTCATGAACTACATTCTTCTTAATTCCAAAGAATAATTTTAAGAGCAGTCCTGCAGAAATCGAGCTATTACACTGCAAATGTATGCTGTTAATAGCTGATTTCCTCGACAAAACCCTTACCTTCTCTGCCGGGAAACTAATCTGGTACTACTGACAATATGGGTAGCCAAACTAGTACTACTGTACGTTCTTATTATCCTCTAATTAACCACTGACAGCAGCCCAAACAATTAAGGAATATTTAAGAATCTCAACAATTTGACTTTACTTCAACTGCTCCAAGCTGCCACTGGATCTGACAATAACATACTCATTACCAGCTTGTACCTGACTTCTCAACTACTCTCCTTAAATTGCATACTGAAAGAAAGGCCAACTGCAGATAATGTCCACAATATTACCTTTAAATAGAGATTTTAAAAGTAAAGCAAAAAATGCTCAAAATACAGAAGACCCTCAATTTAATACATCTCAATTAACCAGATATCGGATTTAAGACAATATGAAGCCACCAAACTTGCATCGGCTATAATGAACAGTGTCCGTTAAACAGGACACAATGGATGACAATACATGTGTTTCCTGACCTTTTTACTCCTACAAGGATGTGATATAAAGTGTAACAGGACAAAATTATAGGCCAAGATAATATAAAATGGGCATAATTTTCATATTTGATACTAGAATATACTACTGTCTTCATTTATTTTCACATGTTCTTGAAATCCCACCTCACAGGAGGACCACTGATACAATGGACTTTAAGCTTTATCAAACTGGGCTACCCCCCAGTTAGTCTGTTATAGGGAAGGTCTATGTTTAAAAGCAAGTGAAATGGGTAATCTGTTCATAAAATTTGCCTTCTGATGCCGAACCAGAAATACTGCCACAGGGTAATATGTCTCGGCATTTTTACATCATCGACAAAGCTGACTTCTGAAATACTCCAGTGTTGCTTTCAATGTATGGGTCGTAATATCATTATAACATCAATTCCATTAAGATGTAGTACAATTCTTATTTAACAAATAGTAAATATGTTAAATATGTCCATGGTGACAGCCCAAAGATTTATGGCAGGATCAGGGCGGGATGGATTGTTTGACAGCAGCAAGGCGTTACTTCCATTTTGTTTGAAACTGTATGAAAATTGAATGACTATGGCAGCAGATTTCAAACCATCTCTGAGGAGTGTTTGACTCTGGATGGTATCGTATGAATTTTTTTGAAACTATGGTTTTGTATGAAACTGCACAACTACAATGAGACAGTACAAAATGTGGCATCAGTTTTATATGCCCTTCTCACCCTCCTGTTCATATACATTCTCTCCATACCATCCAAGAACACACACACCCTTCAATTTTACTGTCTACAGACTTCCTTACTTAATACCTTTCACAAATCACACTATTTCTTATCCTATCCATTCTACAAACTCCATACACACACACTCTCCTCTCTTACTTTTCTGTTCTCATGTCAAAGTTTACTATCTATCTATCTACCTACTGCCAGATCCCTTAATCCCGTAAGGGGTGGCCACAAACAAATTGCCTCCATGTCATCCCGTCCTCCACCATTTCACTGTCCCGCTCCCAGCTCACACACCCCTCTCATCCCCTCTCATATACCTTTCCACACCATCCCTCCATCTCATCCTTTACAATGATGATAATAACAACAACAACAATAATATTGATGATAATAATAACAATAATAATAATAGTAATAAAATAATAATAATAATAATTCATTCTCATTCATCATCCAATCCTATATAGCCCCATAAGGAGCGTAGGAGCCCGGGGGTAGGCACGATGGTCCTGACATTTAAGATGAGAGTGACCAGCCTCATAATAATACTACTGTAATACTAATAATAATAATGATAATAATCCATCCATCCATCATCCAATCCTATGTTTCCCAGTGAGGAGCGCAGGAGCCAGGGGCTAGGCAAGTTGGTTCTGACGCTTACAATGAGAATGACCAGCCTCACTCATCCCTGAGTGGCACCATGTGAACAACAAACCCCAACTACCCCTTGGTTATAAACCATCAATGGCTCAATTTGACTGGAGCGCCGTATTTCCTCAGTGAACCACCAGGCACCATAATGTTATATGGTTACCACCCAGCGTAGTAAATGGTTTCCTGGTGTACAGGAAATCATTTGGCTTGTCACCCAGTGTAGAGTCACCCTTAGGCAGAAGGAAGAAGAAAGAATGAAGGAAAGAAAGACGGAAGAGGGAGTGTAAAGTCAACCTTGGGCAGAAGGATGAGGAAAGAATGAAGAAAGACAGAAGAGGAAGGAAGGAAAGCTGGAAGGAGGAGAGGAAAGGCAGACACCCAAAAGCAGCACCACACTGAGTGAGTGGATGGTGAGTGCCCCCACCTACCATAATAATAATAATACATACATACATAGAATATTTCCCAGTGAACCCTTTGAGATTCCAATGATGCATTTTCGAGTCATCATAAATCCAACCATTGAGATTCTGTCCTCTGCCAGATGATTATATTCAACCCGGGACACTTTCAGTAATGAATGGGTTAATGAAGGCTCAGTTTTACAAATTCTCTCTGAAACTGAGTAAATTCATCTGGCCATTAATTTAAAAAAAAATCACCAAAATCATCTGTTAGTTCCACAAATGAAATGAAGAACATGGCTTCAGATTGGAGGGGTTAACAGCATATGCACAATCCACTAAACTGCATTTTTTTATAGATTTAATCTATGTAATGTGATGTGCATCCAAACAGAGTAATCCCTCCGAAAAATATATGCAGGTGATTAAGACTGTGAGATGGAACCAAGATCCTGTGGGCCTGAATGTTTTTATTTTTTTATTTATTTATTTATTTTTTTAATGCAAGGAAGAAGGAACCAAAGGCCATGGGCCAGCAAACTGTTCCTTCTAAGAACAAACAAAAACAATACAAAAAGAGAGCCAAATTCAAGATCCATTGTTCATTTCAAGATGACTGGACACACTGCATTTGAAGGAATGGAGATCATAGGAAGTAGGAAATACAGACAGAGGAAGACAGTTCCAGAGTTGACCGGTTGCATAAATGAAGGACTGGGAATAACGGTTAACTTTTGCATTAAAGAGCTGGACAGAAAAGGGATGAGAGGTTGTTGCTAGACGGGTGCTATGTGCCTGTCGTAGAGGTGGAGGGATGCAAGCAGACAGTTCAGAGGAACAGTAGCCATTGGAGTAGTGATAGAAAAGAGACAGAGATACAAAAGTGCGGCAAAGAGACAGAGGTTGAAGGGAGCCAGTAAGAGGAGGAGAGTTAATGAGACAAAAAGCCTTTGACTCCACCCTATTGAGAAGGGCTGCATGTGGGGAGCCTCCCCACACATGAGAGTTGTACTCTAAACAGGGCCAAATAAAACCTGTGTACAAAGTCAACAACTGTGCAGGGGTAAAGAAGGTTTGGAGTCGGCTTAGCACACCTAATCTTTTGGAAGCAGATTTCACAGGAGATGTAATATGTTCCTTCCAAGATAAATCCCTAGTGAACCCCAAGCATGTTTAAGGATGATGCAGGAGCGAGCTGTGCATTATTAAACATCAGTGGGTATTCCTGAGGAAGATTCTGCCGGGTTGATAGGTGTCACTGAGTGTCAAGCCAATTCACCAAGCATGCTCTTGATAGCTTCTCTCTCAAGCTTTCTCTTTCCTTATTTTCTGGGCCCTACCTCATCTATCTTTAGGTGGGAAAAAATGGTCATGTTGATGATGATGATGATGATGATGATGACAGTTGTATAAATTAATATGATTACTGTACTATATATGGGGATGTTGAAGAAATCTACTTCTCTTACTGAAGTTTGGAAAGCAGGTTATCTTGGCTTAACTCTGAATTCGGATGAAACTTACAGTACCTTCATAGGGCAAAATTATTTTGTTATAACCAGCAATTTGCAAAACAAACCCTCTGTAGCTAATATCACTGGCTAATCTACTACAGTCATTTTGAAAAAAATGAATGCTGTAAAACATATTACCACAAAAAGCTTCAGCATACTACAAATATCTAAAGTCATCATCATCTTCACCCTCAATCTCACTATAACATTGGGGGGATAACATCAAGAGAGCTACTGTACTTGAATATGGATGTAATGTGTTGACTGATTACCTGTATACCTTTGCAAAAGTAGAGAAGTCACATGAAAGTGCCCAAGATGGGCAACAATTATATTATCCTACTGAGTATGGAAAAAAGTGTGAAAATGTAAATAATGATGACCTATTTAGCCATGCCTGCTACAGCACTTTTGGGGTGAACTGGTGCTGTTGGGTGAACCACATGTCTAGTTAAAGGGCCAAAAGGAATGCTTCCGTACCCTACTGACCTCCAGTTGTCAGCCTCATCCAGTACACGCACAACCACATAGCTGAAGATGTTCTCTGTAATGCTCTCCGTCAAGCTGAATGGGATTTACCTTCTCACCAACCACTGGAGGGCCCTGACCTGGGTCAGGCCAAATGAGAGTTGAATCTTTGTTTCATGGAGAGAGATTATTAAGTCAAGTTGAAAAATATATCTCATACTTGGAAGCTCTGGATGGAAAGGAAAAAAAAAGGACTAATAAAGTGATACAGTACAGTTCATAAAACACATATGATGCTTTCAATATTCAAGGATATTTAGCTACTTATCTATAGCCATACACCTTGATCCAAGAGGTTATAAAAAATCTGTGCAATTTTCTACAGTTAAGGACATAATTACTAAATCACTTCATTATGATATATATTGGTAATGAGGCTGTGAACAATGGGCTTAAAAAACCAGCAATGTAATTTTCAGAGCCTAACAAACTTTTCTGAATATAATATGAGAGTAGTATGACTAGTAGTATGAAGTGCTCAAAAGGGTACAGCAGGGAAGGAAGGTTGCTGGTTCGTTGAAAGCAGTGATAAGAAACAGGGAGGTGAGCATGGAAGTGAAAAAGTTGTTACATGACAGTATTGTGATACCAACTCTGACATATGGAAGTGAAGCTTGGACCCTGTTGGAAGGACAGAAGTCAAGAGTGAGAGCAGTGGAAATGAGTTATTTGAGAGGAGCATGTGGAGTCACATGGAGAGACAGACTAACAAATGAGGAAGTGAAGGAGCGTTGTGGTGTGGTTGAGGACGTGATGGGAAGCGTTAGGAGAAACACGTTAAGGTGGTTTGGGCATGTGGAGAGGATGGAGAGTGAAAGATTGACGAGGAGAGTGTATGTGAGTGAGGTGGAGGGGGCGAGAGGGAGGGGGAGGCCGAGGATGAGATGGAGGGATGGAGTGGAGAGGTATATGAGAGAGGGGGGTGTGAGTTGGGAGCGTGGTAGTGAAATGGCAGGGGACAGAGTGACATGGAGGCGATTTGTTTGTGGCCACCCCGTTCGGGATTGAGGCGTCTGGCAATAGATAGATAGATGTTCTTAGTCTCTCCCTCTTTCCTGCAATTTTACGCACTATTCGATTCAGTTATGGCATAGATAACTAAACTAACCAATGTGTGAATTTTCTACTGGTAGGCTCACATGGTTTTGTTATCCCACCTAACTGGACTGTGCCTGAAATTTTCCAAAGCCCAGTCTCTATATCTATAAAGTATCTATAAAGTATCGTTANTGGTTTGGGCATGTGGAGAGGATGGAGAGTGAAAGACTGACGAGGAGAGTGTATGTGAGTGAGGTGGAGGGGGCGGGAGGGAGGGGTAGGCCGAGGATCAGATGGAGGGATGGAGTGGAGAGGTATATGAGAAAGGAGGGTGTAAGTTGGGAGCGTGGTAGTGAAATGGCAGGGGACAGAGTGACATGGAGGAGATTTGTTTGTGGCCACCCTGTTCGGGACTGAGGCGTCTGGCAATAGATAGATAGATAAATAAACATACATGAATGCCATAAATCAGAAACACAATGCACACAGAGCACAATGACAGACCACTTGCACCATGTAACAAAAGAACTCCCAAACAAGGACCATATGGAAATGAGAGGCACACTAGTCATTGCTTCAGCACCATTGTGGGTTTGTAACCTTTGGTTCCTTCTTTGTATAAAAAAAGGTGAATTTATTTTGCACCCACCACCACCACCACCAAGAAAGTACCTCTCAACACAACACAGAACTCCTCAACATCCCTCCTCCCTCAACACTAAACTCCACAAGCATATACACAAAAATACAACCATCACAGCCATCCAAGGTCTCCAGCCAAGCAGCATACTCTGTGAACCCCCACCAGACATTCACCCTCAGAAAATACCCTTCCGAAAGAGAAATAAGTACACTCAGCCAGACTACAATGTGGGGATAGCCCTTCCCTGCTTCAGGTTAAAAAACAAAAAAATGCTCATAAGCCACTACAGTAGACCCTCACCCTATCAAACCTAGATACAATGGATTTCAGTTTTACTGAACACCTCTGTGACCACTGAACTTTTGTCACCTATACTGAACAAAGGTCAGTAATGTAAATGCAGTAGAGCAGTGTACAATATATGTGTTTCTTACCTTTTTTTTTTTTTTACTCCAAACCGGCCTGCAACTGCCCTTTCCCTATCATGACTGCTGAATTGTAATAACAGATTACAGTAGCTAATACTGTATAGAACTGTACTAATCATGAAGAAGTGCTATAACAAGGATGTGGAATATGCTGCAAAAGGGTGAAATTGTGGGCCAAGTTAATGTAAAATGTGTATAGTTTTCATATACGGTACTGAAATACTGTATGATATTGCAGTCACTTTTTCAATCATGTGTTTGGATTCCTTTTGGGGTGGTAACCCTTAGATTTACTGAACTTTCAGCTTTACTGAACCAAGTCCCCTCACCCCCCCCCAAATAGTTCCATACAGTGAGAGTCTACTGTATGGTGGTAGATGGGGGCACCCACCCATCATCCACTTGCTTGATACAGTGCTGCTTTCAGGTGGCTCTACACTGAGTGACAGCCCAAATGATCCGCAAATCTGATGATGTCTCATGATCTAGTGGATTAAGGTGCTTCAACTTTAATTACTAACCAGATAAGATCATGTAAATATTAATCTCTTCTGTCCAATTACATAGTTTTGTTTTATATTTACTTCTAAATTATTTTATCTAGCGATGGAGCGCCCCTTGGTAGTGAAATGGTTAGTCTTTATCTAAACTCTCAGTTTGAAATGTCTCATATGGTAAATAAATATGGTAAGAGATGGCAATAATAACTAAAAAAAAATACATCATGAGATTAAAGGAGCTAAGCTAACCTTCAGGCTTTACTGAGGACCCATAGGAGGAAGCCACAGGAAAGCGGGAGTCAGCCTTGAGATGGTATAAGTTATCTAGGCTGCACAGGTATTATCTTCATCCCATGCCTGTGAACAGCCTAGGCCTCAGCTGTATATCGTACAAGTGTACAAGAGCTAGCCAAAACATCAAACGGTCCCTTGTCAATACACCTGGTTTATCAACCTCCATACCTTCTTGGTCAACGTTACCGCAACTCCATCAACCCACGGGGGTTCTCTGCATGAAGCCTCAGTTGCCCCCCACACGACATCCGCGAACACCTAAAAGCTGCCCGACGCAGAGCAACCACTCGGGGCCGCCGAAAGGTGTCCTCATTGGACCCAGAGACCCGGCCCCTGGCAGGAGTCCCGGCCCCCCTGCGTGAGGGCACCTGTGGCGGGATTCCCCCCTCACCTGACACCTGTGAGTCGCCCGAATACCCAGCCGCCAAGTCCTCCACGTGTAAGGTTGGTTTAGCCGAGTTTTTCTGCCCTGTTCCTCAAGTTGTTTTGCACCAGACCCACTCGAAAAGAACCCCAGCTCCGTCACTCGTGATCAAGGGACAAGGAGTTGAACCTTGAACACTCAGCATAAAAATATGCAGTATTGTTGCTCTGTGCTCAGAGCGGTATTAATGTTAGTTTGCTAAGGTGATTATTATCTCTGTTTATGCGCAGTGTTTTTGTTTAAAAGTAATATTGCTGCCATTAAGACCGAAGTTTTCTTGTGTTTACAAAGTGAGAAGTATTGTCTTTAGTATCTTTGTGTTTATTTTTTATGAGAAGTTTTATCGTTGTGTTTACTATGAGGAGTTTGATCGTTGTGTTTATTTGATCAGGTTTATCAGCTTTGAAAAGTTTTATCGTGTTTACTTCGGTTATATCTACTTTGAC
>JAGKTI010022348.1:0-15295 GCA_018397915.1 Birgus latro | reverse complement strand
ACTCACTTGATGTAGTGCTGCCTACTTCTTCCTTAACCTTTGTCATTTTGTTTCCGTGCCTGCCCTCCTCTCTTCCAATTTCTCCCATCTTTCCTGTCACTTCTTATTGCTTTTCTTTCCTTTACAGGTGGCTTTACATTGAGTGACAAACCAAATGGTTTCCTGTAAGCCAAGAAACCATTTACAATGCTGGGTGGTAACCATATAACCAAACCATACGTGCTCCCTACTTGTTAACAAGTGGGTTGATGGAGGGATAGTGCCCCTCCCTGTAAAACAAATAACTCAAAGTCAAATGGCCACCCCTTACGGGTTTATGGCGTCTGGCAATAGATAGATAGATAGATTGCTTGAGTTTCCCTATGGTAGGGAAGACCGGGTCTAGTTGTAACTTTTTTTTTTCTCATTGCATCATAAGTCAATGGTATAATATAATGATTTTTTGTGTGGAAGCAGGAAAATATGTACTTTTGTTATAAATATAGACAAACGAAGACATTTTTGTCATGTGGTTATTGAAAGGTTTATGATGGCATGTCATTTGTCACAATCTACCCCAGACATGGGACAACTTGTTACGCTCCCAGGGGTAAATTGATTTGCATGTTATAGAACCCAAATATGTCCATAATTATTCTATCGTCATTAGCATGTGAATACAGGCGTAGTGGCATATTGGACGTAGTGTAAGCAAAATTAAATTATATTACTATCATGCATTCAGTTACTCATCACAACCTCTGTCAGTAACTGAAGCATTCAGTTGTGCAACTGCAATCATTCAGTTACTCCTCCACAGTCACCAGCACTCACTGAATCACTCACTTGTTTCATTTTCACTATTTATAGATAGACAGAGAGAGACAGAGAGGTATAAATAGCTTGATTTATATAGACAGACTGATTGACTGATAGAGATATATAGATGAAGGAGTAAATTGATAGTTTGAGACAGAGAAATATAGATAGATAAATTAGGCAGATATGTAGATAGATAGATAGAGTGACTGACAGATAAACTGACAGATCTACATAATATTACCTTTACCAACACCGTTCATTGACCAATATGTTACTTTTACATTACACTGTACTGAACTGCAACACTTTTATATGATTATTATCCATAACTCGATTGACTTCTGCCTCCATGACATTCTGTTTTCAATGGGTAATTCCAGCATGGATGAAGTGGTTAGCTGAATATATTGGGATAATTTAGTACAGTTGTTCTCGAATGGGGTAAATTGATTCTGTAACAACTAACCCATAACTGCAAAACCCAACACTAGTGTTCTGTACACTTGGCCATTTTATAAATATAAAAATGTTGCCACCACCGTAAACCTTTGCTAATTACATAGCCTTTTCACGTATATGGTCCCATACACCAGGTGACTCAGCTGCATCTACGTGTGACTTTGATATATCAAAACAACTTTGAACATGGAAAAAAAAATTGACAGTTAAAATATATATATTTTTTTCTCCTTAGCTCCTACTCAAGCAACGCCTTCAAGTTGCCACTTCAGGCTCTACCTCTGCATGAAAGTTGCAGAGCATGGCGACGATTACTCTCTTATCTGTAGATTAATTATGGAGATATTCAGGGTGTAACAACTTGGACATAACGACTAGACCCGGTCTCCCCTACCTTCCTGTATAATATCATCTTAAAAAAAAAAAAAAAAAAAAAAAGTTATTGTGTAGCCACAAAACAGAAGCTTCGCCACAAATATGCTTGGTATATAAAGCATGAAATTTTGGCATCATAAACAATTCTGTGACTTGTAACAGTAGTTCAAGGTCATTTATATTTGGAACTTGTACTTAGATTAACCTAAGGTAGCTTGTGTAATATCAAAGATCTGAGGGCAAAGGTATGGAAAAATGCGTGTGCATATTTTACATTTGTCTCAATAGCTGGCTAGCTGTATGCTTAACTGTAACCATATTCGTTTCAGATAACAAGAGGACAACTGCCATATTTCTGTAATGTTACAGCTTTACAGCTTTGGGGGTTTTCTCTTAATCGTGCGACAAAGAAATCCATTGTCACTTATTAGCACCTTGGTGTGATGAACCTAACATTATGTATGATTACCCACGTGACTGTTCCTGCTGTCTTGTCCTTAACTGGGACCAATATTACATATCGTGCAAAATGATCAGTAGCAACAGAAAGATATTGAGTACTATGGTTATTAGATAACAGTAACTTAAGTCAACCGCGACAACGTCCATCGGTTGATTAGTCACAGGTGCAGGTGTTAAAGTGTAACCTTTGTGTTTTGCACATGATTCACATCTGTCAATGTGATCATGAACGTCTTTGCGTAAAAAAAGCCAATAATATGACATCCGGGCCTGCCTGATTGTCCTGTCTTTTAGAAGATGGCCAGAATGTGGACTATCATGCATTTTCCTTGAAATGTGAGGTTTCATTTTATCAGGAATAACTAACTACCTAATACTCTTCCTATAACTTGGTTGCCCTGGATTTACCCTATATAAGGTATTGTTTACTACTGTGAATTAATTAAGTGGTGCATGTAACTTGGGTAATGATACATCATCACCTGATTCTAAGTATATAACTTTAGACCATAATGGGTCATCTCTTTGTGTTTGTGAGATTTTT
Source organism: Birgus latro (assembly GCA_018397915.1). Classification (NCBI taxonomy): domain Eukaryota; kingdom Metazoa; phylum Arthropoda; class Malacostraca; order Decapoda; family Coenobitidae; genus Birgus; species Birgus latro. Next base: position 12,654 of record JAGKTI010022348.1, on the reverse strand, counting down.
TCATTGTTGGGGAGTGCTTCCATTAGACTAATTGTAGCGACATTGGTCGTTGTTAGATTTCATAATAAAGTGTCTGCTGCCATATTTATTTTACCTTTTATATAATGAATATTTACGTTGTAATTCTGCACTGTACATTTCCATCTTGCTCTCCTCTCAGTGAGGAGTTTATCCTGAAACATGCCCAGGAGAGGCCTATGATCAGTATAGGGGCGAATTTCGTAATAATATACAAGATCACAATATTTTTGTAGTGCAAATATCACTGCTAGGGCTTCTAGGTCTGTACAATTGTTATTCTCTGCTCCTTTTGGTTGTCTACTGACAAATGCAATTGGTTGACATTTTCCACGTCTATCTTCTTGCATCAGTACAGGTGATGATATTTGTAGTGCAAAAATTACTGCTAGGGCTGCTAGGTCTTTAGTACAATAATTTTTCTCTGCTCCTCTTGTTTGTCTACTGGCAAATGCAATTGGTTGGTAATTTTCTATGTTTATCTTCTTGCATCAGGTCGGCTCCTAAGCCTTTAAGTGAGATATCTGTGCAAATTATGAATGGTATATTAAAGTTTGGATATGCCAAGCAAGGTGCATATGTAAGTTTATCTTTAAAATCATTAAATAGTATCTTTTGTTTTTCTCCCCACTGAATAATTATAGCTTGTTTTATCAGTAGGTGGAATCATGGCTGTGCTATATGTGCTGTATGGCAATTCTGAATCTGTGAACTATGTAATATTTGTTCTGACAGAATTTTTACAGGAACAAGAGCATGGCAGCTCATTCCTTAAAAAAAAAAAAATAATAACTCCAGAAGGAACTTCAGCAACAACACCAAATTTTTGTCAGAGCATCTTCACATATATAAGAATACATAGTAAAAATATGAAAACGATGGTTAATTGCCCACATGATGAAATGACATGAAAATGGGCAATTTTGAGGAAATTTGAAAATCAAGCACATTTCAACAATTTTTTCAGACACCCCTATAATAGTGATAAGTATGGTTACTGCATACACATGGCCTTATGTGTCATAAATGACAGGGAAAAAACTCTGAGTGTATTATCTAGTATATTGCATGAGTGAGAAGCTCTCAATGGGGATGTAATTTTGTTAGTTTTTGAGTTTTTGGCCCTTTTCAGAGCCTTGTAGGAGGAAAAGTGCATAAGATACACCTGACCTGACAACATATTTGAATTCTGCAGAAAAGGTTAGCCCTAGCCACAACGTTTCCAAGCTGTAAATGCCATATCAAAGGAGCTATGGATGTCGGAATTTCTCGTTCGGCAAAATGCATTAAATTAACTTAAATTTCAAAGGGCTGTAGTTTCAAAATTATTAGAGATACAGACCTAATATTTGGAATTTCTCCATAAGTTTGGTATAGGAGCACACGTGAATTTTTTCAGGGGAATCTGAGAGGATGACCTGGGTCTTTCTGGGTGATTTGCTATGGAATGACTCTGAAACCAGAATGCTTTCGTTTCCATCTACGATTGCTATCTTCACTCTTGGTTTGTTTGATTGTTTATCTTGTTTTATATATTGTCGTCTTCCCTACTGATGTTGCCTTCCCCCCGAATTGTAAACAGCTACAAACTTTTCTACTGTTTTACACCGTCCGGTCCAAAGAAAGTCTCGTCCAGAGCACAATAAACTGTCAACAGAACTCAAAGCCTCGCGCACACACACACACACACACACACCAAGCAACAGGCAGGCTTACAAAGTTTTCATAGCCCTAGTGGGCATCATACCACAGAAAGACCAGGATATATTGAATTACCTCGTAGGTCAAATTCAGGAGATATACTTTGTTTCTACGACGCAAATCCAGGTCACACGAGACCTGAATGTTATATAAAGATATGGAAGACAAAGCAGAGGGATTTGAACCCTACTGTAGGAAACACAAAACTGTCCGTCATTGGTCTTTACTTAGACTAGATTTATTTATCACTGCAACAGTCTCTGCTATTCTCATCCCTGTTTTATTGATTTGTGATATTTCAGTCACAACTGATTTATTGGATTGCATTTCCAACTCATACACATATCTAGTAAACTGTCTGCGATTCTCAGATCTCTTTCAAGCAGTTTGCATAATGCAGCTATTCATTAACAGTTCAATTATTCGGAATGTACGGGACAGGGCCAATGCCGAGAAACTGGATTTGCTGAATAATCGAAAAACCTTCCCACTCAGTACCTTATATGTATTTGGTGAACATTGTCCTCCCCATTTATGGTATTACAAATGTGTCTGGAGAGAGTACAGTATACTGTATGATACTGTACAATACTGTAATCAATACAGTACTATACCAGAATCTGAAATATATATAAATTATGAACATAAGTGTAATGACACAGTAGGCCTGCAAGTCACAGATAACACTTCCTTGATGGCTGAAAGAATACAGAATATTACCTACCCACTCAGTACATCATTTGTATTAGTGAACACTGTCATCACTACTTATATTATTACAAATGTGTCTGGAGTGAGTACTGTATACAGCACTTTCTCGAAACACAAAACAAAATAGTAAGAAAAATACATAAACTGGACGAATATGAATTGGTAATGTCTTTTAGATGAAAGTTAAACGTACATTTATCACTCATTCTTTTGTTTGTTTTTGTGTGTATGTGAAAGAGAGAGTATTGAAACTAATGTATTCCATTAACCCCTTAATAACGCCCGGCACTGAACAACCCGTTACAGTACCGGTGTCAGTGACGTCGAGTAAGTGTGAACTATAAAAAACCATGAACAATTATGGGGAGGGAACAAAGGTCACTGGTATGTTTACACGACTTTATGCTACCATTTCAAGCAGTCAGCTCGTTGCTTTATCTCATATGTTTTCGCCCATATGGTAAGTGCACCGTAGTCTTATGAATTCTTCCGTGAATCATTGTGAATCATGTCATGGGTTTAGGAAGCTAAAATACACATTGCTAGGTGTACCAGACGATCCTCTTCACATATTTAACCCGTGGATTGCGAGACACAGTTCAGGCTGGGTAGCGTTCCGATGCTAGCCATAGCTCAGGCTGTGCTGGCCATGCATCACCGCTAACTACCCATCCTGTACACAAGCTAACGCATGGCGTTAGGCAAAGGCGGAAAGAGATTCTTTTTTCTTTTCACCAGATGATGCCCTGGATATTTATCTTCATGTTTATAATAAGCAAAAACATTTTTTTTTCATTTTTTGTCACTACTCCCCTAAGTAAACTTACACATGGCCCTACGCAAAAACTTTTTTTTTTTCACAGATGATGCCCTGAATGTTTTTCTTCAGGTTTAAAATAAACAAAAAATAAAAAAATAAAATGTATTCATTTTTTGCACACTACGGGGTGGGATAAGAAAAGGTAATTGCGTAATCCATGGGTTAAGAAAATTTAGTGGAAGAAATTTAATCCATCTTTGAGTACCTAGAGTAGGTTTCTTCCATTCTTCTGAAATCAAATTATTTTAGTTCAAGATGGAAAAAGATTCGTTTGGTGCACCTAGCAATGTGTTATTTAGCATCCTAAATCCATGCTATGTTTCGAGGAAGAATTCATAAAGTTACGGTGCATTTACCTTATGTGCAAAAACATCTGAGATTAAGTGACCGTCTGACTGCTTGGAATGATAGAGTTGTGTAAACATACCAGTGACCTTTATTCCCTCCCCATAATTGTTCACATTTTTTTATAGCTCACACTAACTCGATGTCACTGACACTGATACTGTAAAAGATTGTTCATCGCCGAGGGTTATGAAAGGGTTAATGGAATATATTACTGTTTGCATCAATACTCTCCATTTCACATAAAAACACAAAAATGAACAAACGAATTAGAGCTAAATGTACGTTTAACTTTCTTCAGAAAGATCTTACCAATTCACATTCCTCCAGTTTATATTATGTATTTTTCCAACTTTATTTTTGGTTAGGTTTGGTTAACTTAATAGGTAAAGTTAAACTCGATTAGGTTAGGTTCATTTAAACACTTAGGACAGTCCCTTCCATCATTATGCTGAGGAATCAAACAAGAGCTGTCACAGCCGTATAGCTAAAAACAAGGGGGAAACAAATTTAACAAGCAACTTTTATTTATGGGTAATGCATTACAGTATCAGTGGTTCATGGGCTATGCAATTACCGGTAAATGTCATTTTCAGGAAGGCATAAGGAATGAGCAAATTTCAAGAATTAGCGAGGGGGCTTGGAATGTAACCCTACTGTACTGTATGATACTGTGCAATATTGCAGTCAATACAGTACACTACCTGAATCTGAAAAAATATAGAAACTAGTGAATATAGACGAGTGCAGTGAAACAGTAGGCCTACAAGTCAAAGATAACAGTTCCTGGACTGCCGAGATGATTACAAACATGTGCCGAACAATCAAAGACTTTCGTAAATGGGACTATTTCTCAAAACTGCCGAAATATCAAATCTACCGAATAATCAGCTGCTGAATAAGTGGACTTTTACTGTATATCCAATTATGTCAATGACATGTATTGGTGACATATTACCATCATCTCAGTCCCATTCTGAATTTTCTATGGTAGCTAACAAAGTTCATTTAATGATGGACATGTCTGCTGTTATATCACCCAGACCTGAATTAAAATTTTGTTTTAGTAGGTCTACAATTTTATGTAATTTTGGTGGCTATGCCAACTAAATAATTTCTTCCCCCAGAGGATTTTTTTTTCAGGAGTTCTTTCTTAGACTCATAATTAAATATGTTTTAGCTCACAAAACCTTGTCTGACAAGCAAATTGCCAGCTGGGCAACATTCCTGATTTATTCTAGCTGAAATAACTGCTATTTTTCCCTTGTCATATGTGATGTTTCTCCTAATGAAATGCTGTTCACATTCATCTAACACTATATATCTACTCATGTCCTTATCATTACCTGAAAACTTTGTGAGACTTCTGACCTCATGATAAACATACACTGCTACCGGATTCGTGTAGTGATGCTGTGGTGAAGGTAATGCACTGGTACTTGCCCTATTTGTCTTGCTATTATCTGTTTGTCCTTTCATTATTACTGGGATTTCCTTGCAGTTGTAATATAAACGTATTCCATATGTGTTCTCTCATGTTTAGATTGTCTGACTTTACTAGATTATCATAAGTGTGTATGAAAGTTCTAAAATTCTCACTGTCTATGTCTGAAAACTCTGACCGCTTGTCATTAAATACTTCTATGTAATTTTCATATGTATTTTGTTGTTCAGTTTCCCCTTCTTTAGAGTTATTTGCTTCCTGGTTCTTGTTTTCTGCTTGTACTTGTAATTCTCCTTGTGTAGGGTTATTAGGTAATGCTAATGCGGATTCTTCTGGCACGAAACATGGCAGTTTTTAAAACGTAATGACATTACTCACTAGACAGCATTAATTAATAATCACAATTTAAAGTTCTCTCGATTGCTCCCTACATTAAAATTTAAATTATAAAACACATACTATATATCGGTGTAAAGTGTGTATTGTCTATTACAATAGTTGTATAGGGAAAATACTGAGATATGAAAGATATATAACAGAGAATTATAAATGAATGATATGTGTGTAACTGTCAGTTATTGTTAGTACAAAATGTTGATTTTACTTTACTATTGGTAAATGAATTAAATATTAGTTTATTATTTTTGGCACATATACGAAATTTAGGTATATTTATAAACGATGAGGTGTTAATAAAATAATGTAACATTGAAAAAATAAATATTTAATTCACTATAGGTAATTGCGGTAGGAATGGTGGTGAAGATGGTGGTAGTAATTCGTGTTGATGATTCTGAAAGAGGTAAGCCACAGGTAGGTATGCACTCGTCAGCTGGTTGTCTCATCAAGTATATTTATAAATGATGAAGTGCTAATAAAATAGTGCGTCCTTGGAAAGAATAAATATTTAAGTAGGAATGGTGGTGAAGATGTTGGTAGTCATTCATGTTGATGATGATGCCGGTGATGGTATGCCCCGGGTGGATATGTTCCTGTCAGCCTCTTGTCTCAACACTGCATTCCTGCTGGGTTCATGGTAGTTGTGGTAGTGGTTGTGATAGCTGTGGTAGTTTTGGTTGTGGTTGTGAAGGGTGAAGGTGCTGGCTGGTCTGGGGTTATTGTGATTACTCGAACTGCTGCATCAAAATGCAGTCACTTCCTTACTCTTTCTTACTCACATGCTTCCTTCTTACTTCAGTTTCTTACTCCTCTTCTAGAGCTTGTTACCTGTAGATACTTTATTGTAGTTTATCGTACAGTTGTGTCGTTACTTGTAGAAGACTGCTTTCTTATAGTTGATCGTAGAGTTGCATCGTTACTTATAGATAACCGCTTTGTTGTAGTTGATTGCATAGTTGCACTGTTACTTGTAGATGACTGTTTTATTGTAGTTGATTGTTTTGTTGTAAATTGTATAGTTGTAGTTCTTCTTCACCACTGCTTTACCGCTGCTTTTCCGCAGCTTTTGCCACTTCTTTACTGCTGTAATCTTCTTTCTTTTTTTACCGCTGGTTGTAAAAAACTTTCTTCTTACCGCTGCCACCAGTGTCAATAGGTAGAAAGAGAGGTAAGTAGGTAGGTAGACAGGTAGGTGCTACCAGTGTTGATAATGTAGATATTGTAGAGAATCGTTGCCACCAATGTCTTGTATCGCAGAGGATCGTCTATTACTGCTGCTGCCAATGTGAAATCATGAGGCTTTGTATAGTATGGAGATTGTATCGTAAGTGAAGGTGAGGTAGAGCCACTCTGGTGTAAAGTGGTTTCATTGTGATAAATTTATATTATGTGTGTGATGGACACATTGACGTAACCAGGATTGTCAGAGTGACAGCTAATCATACTCTCTCCAATCTCCTAATTCGTCTTTACTCCATCTCCTTCTCTGCCTCCCAATTTTCTTCTGCCTCCTACTGATCCCCCAGTCCTTCTGACTCTCTTTACACATGGCACTAGGTTTATACTATGGTCTGGCTTCTGGCTAGCTGACGTGTATGCATATATGTGTGTGTATAGCATCTGGCATACTTCCGACACTTGAGCTGATAAAGTGTTGACATACATCATACATTCTTGCTTGTCTAGGGTCAGGGGATGTTTTGTGATTCTCTTCCTGATGCACGAGACACTACATATTGTGCTATTGTTACATATTGTGCTATGATTATATAATGCCTATAACTTTCATACTGTCCTATGACTATTAATGCCTATAAGGTTACACTTGGGTACCATCCTGTATAATATTATCAAGCCTCTGTGGTACAGTGGTTAAGTGTGCGTTTTTGTACACTGAAGAACGAGGGTTCACGCTACGCCAGGGTGATAAACTTTGGGAGCATTCTTCCGACCAAGTACTACTTTTGCGGACTTAAGGAGTGCTGTGGTTGAACCAGTGTTGCATACTATACAGTATGCTTGCACTCAGTCGGCTTGCGCGGGCCGATTACACTTGGTTCACAGACTACACACACATCCAAAGCCACTCCAACACAACAATCACACTTACAAGCACTTCTCTCTCTACATACAATCTCTACAGAGCACCACATGTTGGTGGAGTGGAACCTGATACACCAGAAAGGAATGCAGAAAGAAAAAATAAGAAAAAAAAGTGCAAAGAAAAATAATACGAAAACAATAACTTAGCCATTAATATGACAAAATTTAATAATAATAATAATAATAATAATAATAACTACCTTCCTATGTACTAATTCTATAACCATAATAAAGAAGCTTCGCTATAACTGTTTATGGTATATAAGGTATGAAATTTGGCATCATAAACAAGCCTGTGACCTTTAAAAGTAGTTCTAGGTGATTCATATTTGGAACATGTACTTAGATTAACCTAAGGTAGCTTCTTCAAGAAGATCTGAAGACACAGGTATGGAAGAACGCATGGGTACGTTTTATGTTTGTCTCAATAACTTGCTAACTTTATGTCAACTGTAACCATATTCCTTTCACGTAATAAGAAGGACCATAGGTATATTTCTGTAAAGTTTCAGCTTTATTCTCTCAAACGTGCAACAAATAATACACTTAGGAGATTTGAATTCGGTACGTTTTTGTAGGCTATATGGCAAAAATAATGAACCAAAATTCTCAGCAAACTTTTTCATCATAGGAATTTCAACCAAATAGCTGTATCTCAATTAGTTTCTGAGATATTTCATTTTCAAATATGCAATTTTGGAACCCAAAATGAGTATATGACTTGCAAAAAAAGGTCAAGGTCATTTTTATTTGGCACAAGTACTTGGGTTACCCTAGGGTGCCTTCTGGTATAATATCATCAAGATCTAAGAAAAAGTGCAAAAAAAATAATAATTATACTTTCATAAACAATATGTTTCGTCATTTATATGGCAAAGCTTAATATTGTAACTAGTTACCTATTTACTTATTGTGTAGCCACAATGAGGAATCTTCGCCATAAATATTTGTGGCAAATAAGATGTGAAATTTTATCATCATAAACAAGTCTGTGACCTTTAAAAGAAGTTCAGGGTCATTTATAATTGGACCATGTATTTAAAACCTAAGTTAGCTTCTTGTGTAATAATACCAAGATCTGAAGACAAAGGCTTGGAGGAAATAAATGAATCATTGGTACATTTTACATTTGTCACAATAACTGGCTACCTGTATGCTGAACTGTAACCATATTCCTTTCACATAACAAGAGCGACCACAACTACATCTCTTTGAAGTTGCAGCTTTACAGCTTCTGTGGTTTTCTCTAAAACGTGTTACAAAGAAAACACTGAACAGATTTAAATGCGGTATTTTCCTCTATGTTAAATAACAAACTATTGAGCCAAAATTCTTACCAAACTTGTTTCTCACAGGATTTTCAATCATATAGATTATTTCATATTATTTCTGAGATATTTCAGTTTTAAATAATGATTATTTGCACCATAAATGAGTATAGATTATTTCGTATAATTTCTGAGATATTTCATTTTTAAATAAGTATTATTTGCACCATAAATGAGTACATGACCTTCAAAAATAGGTCAAAGTCATTTATGTTTGGCATAAGTACTTGGGTTACCCTAAGGTTCCTTTCTATATAATTTCGTCAAGATCTAAGAAACAATGTGTAAATAATAATAATAATAATAATAATAATAATAATAATAAAACAAATAGTTTTGCCATATATATGGCTAAGATTAATAGTAATAATAATCAAGGTTTTTGTTTTTATGAAGCGCCAGTTCATCTAGTGGAATTCACTAATATTCGAGACACTTTGCACCGCTACAAGCACTATGACATTAAAAATATTTTTATACAATACAACTTATCAATAGAAGAGGCAAAAACTACGCAACTCTTCTCTGTCCACTTTAACTAAAAGTAAAAATACCTTCTTTATACCTTTGATGATCAGCTGTTGCAGATATGTAAAAGCATATACTGTTAGTTAAGCAAAAGTATTGTGTAAATGATGTTAAGATTTAGTAATGCCATAATCAGGCAATGAGTTATGGAAACTGAAAAAGAACAAAACCCTCCATCAAATTTGAATGAATGAACTAAACATAACAACATAACCACCACAAGCATTTGAAACGTCAAGCTAAACAACTTTATCACAAATCACCGCGAGACTTCCACTCCTCTGAGAGTGACCTACTCTGGGAGAAAACAAAACACCAAACCAGACTACGATATGGCCACAACCCTTTCCTGACTCAGTACCATTACAACATCTATATTTCTATCTATTGTCAGTTGCCTTAATCCCGTAAGGGGTGGTCACAAACAAATCGCCTCCATGTCACCCTGTCCCCTACCGTTTCACTGCCCTGTTCCCAGTTCACACCCCCCTCTCTCATATACTGTTCCTCTCCACTCCATCCCTCCAACTCATCCTTGGCTTCCCCCTCCCTATCCCCCCTTCCACTTCACTCACATACACTCTCCTCGTCAGTCTCACACTCTCCATCCTATCCACATGGCCAAACCACTTCAGTGTGTTTCTTCTAGCGTTTCCCATCACATCCACATTCACACCATAACACTCCTTCACTTCCTCATTCGTCTGTCTGTCTCTCCATGTGACTCCACATGCTCCTCTCAAATAACTCATTTCCATTGCTCTCACTCTTAACTTCTGTCCCTGCAACAAGGTCCAAGCTTCACTTCCATATGTTAGAGCTGATATCACAATACTATCATGTTGTAACTTTTTCACTTCCATGCTCACTTCCCTGTTTCTTGTCACTGCTTTCAAGGAACCAGCAACCTTTCTTTTCTGTTGTAGCCTTTCAAGCATTTCACCCTCTAAACTTCCATCTTTACTTATCATACTACCCAAGTACTTAAACGCACCGACATTATCCATTTCCTCCTCATCTAACCTCACTGTACATTCACTGACTTCACTTCTCTCGAAGACCATAACTTTACACTTCCCTGCATTCACCTTTAAATTCTGTTTCTTACACACTATCCCAAACTCATCCACAAAGGCTTGCAGCTCCTCTTCGTCTCACTCTTCACTTAATACAGTATCACATGCCAACATCAGTACAGGGAGTTTGCAAACACTGCCCTCCCATATTAGGGCCACTCCAACATCCACTGCCCTACCTTATATCTCTTTTATAACCCCCATCCATATACCGATTGAACAACCTTGGAGACATGAAACATCCCCGGCTCAGTCCAACTTTCAGATAGAAAAATTCACTCAGGTCACTATCCACACGCACTGCAGCCTTGGCACCCTCATTCATACTCTTCATGGCATTCAGCAACTTCCCATCTACTCCACATATTCTTAATACTTTCCACAATCCTTGTCTATCCACCCTGTCACATTGTTTCTCCAAATCCATGAAGGCTGCATACAACTTCTTTCCCTTCTCTAGAAACTTTTCCACTAAAGATCTAAGAATGAATATCTGATCTACATAACCTCTTCCCTTCCTAAAACCTCCCTGTTCTTCTCCAGCTTATTCCTCTGTTACTTCCCTAACTCTGTCAACAAGTATCCTACCATATAATTTTCCTATTACACTAAGAAAAGAAATGCCTCTATGATTACTACACACTTCTTTTTTCCTTTTTCCTTTGTACAGGACATAACCTCCGATCCTCCGGAACACTACCTTCCTCCCAGGCCAATCCGCACATCTGCCACATCCATTCTTCTACTATCTCTCCCCCATGCTTCAGCATTTCACCACACACTCCATAATCTCCTAGGGTTTTCCCCATTTTGACTTTATTCATTGCTTCCACAACTTCCATCCTACTGATTTCTTCCTCCCTTCTCACATCCCTCTTCCTCCCAGCCATTCCCCAACCACTTATACTCGCATTGCTTTCATTCTTTATGTTCAGCAATTCCTTAAAGTGTTCTCTCCATCTGCTCACTTTTTCTCCCTTCTCCACTAGTTATCTACGATTTTTATTTTTCACTCCCTGACTAAGTTCTTTGACACCCTGTCTAACTTTCTATCTCTTTCCGGAACATTTTCTTACATTCCCTCCACTGTACAATCAAATTCCTTCCAAATTCCTCATCCACTCTCTTCTTACTCTTTTACTAATCTTTTCACCTCTCTCTTCGTCTCCACATATAGCTATCTCTTCCGTCTCTCAACTTCCACGCCCCTGTTTCTCATCCACTCACTATATGCTTTCTTCTGTTGTGCCACAGTCTGTCTCACCTCATCATTCCACCATTCTGTTCCTTGCATCCCCTTTTCGTCTTCTCTTCACCCCACACACCACCTTACATGCTTCACATATTTCTTTTGTGAATATCTTGCACACACCTTCCATGTCCAAGATGCGCTCCAATCCATATTTACCCAGTTGCTCCACCACTTCTATCTTATACTCTTTTTCCCATCCTCTTGTAACCTTTCCACCCTATTTGTATGAACTACTTCCTCCTGTGTTTCCCTTCTTCTATTTCTCCACTTCATTTGGACCTTGATTCTCACCACTACCAAGTGGTGATCAGAAAATCCACTCCCCGACCTCTATATGCTCTTGCATCCATTACACACCTCATTCAAATACACATAATCACTCACTCTCTTCCGTTCATTCAGTTCGCCGCCCACCCTTCTCATCACTCGCTTAAAGAGGGTATTGGCCTTTACAAGACGGAGCGATAATGTTTTTGTCCGCCTCTGTGTGTGTGTGTGTGTGTGTGTGTGTGTGTGTGTGTGTGTGTGAGTTCTCATTATATCTCAGGTACAATTTAAGCTATCAACATGAAACCTTCAGGGTATCAAGATATGGCCAAAATCTTGGCCAAGTTTGAAAATGGGCATTCGGGGTCAGGGTCACCAAAATGGCTGTCAAAGGTCAACAAGTTTTTTATCGCCCGCCTTTAGCACCAATATATCTCGTGAACGTCTTGAGCTATCAACATGAAACCATCAGGGTATCAAGATATGGCAAAAATCTTGGACTTGGCCAACAGCATATTCTGGCGGGTGATTAGCATTCGGCTCCCGAATGCTTTTCTTTCATTTTCATTGCCTTTTGTGTTTCGACACATTTTTTTCTTTACTTAAGAGACCCATTCTTCACAAAAAATGACAGGCATAATAATATACTCTGCATTTTTAAC
>JAGKTI010022347.1:0-14608 GCA_018397915.1 Birgus latro | reverse complement strand
TATATATATATATATATATATATATACACACACACACAGTAATCCCTCTAATATTCGGACGTCCAATACTCGGATATACTCACTATTCGGATATTCTGGGCTGCCCAACCCCTAAAATGCAAAAAAATCCGAAAAAAATCGATAAATTTTTTATTTTTTGGGACCGCGTCACTTTGAATTTCCCGCGCACGCTGATCCCCTCTGTTTACACTCGTGACGCCACTATCGGTCACCATTACCCACTCCCCTCCTCCCTCGTGAACAACTCCGAAAATGGTGGATGAAGTGATTGCTTTTGTGGTGATACCCTACCTCCTACAGTGCTTGATACTGCTCTTCACCTTCTTCATCATGTGTGTGATGATGGCCCCGCTTCCTAAGAAGACGAAGAAAGTGGTTCTGACTCTGGAGAAGAAGAGGCAGATATTGGACAAGGTGGACGCCGGCTGGTCAACAGGGCGCATCTTACGTGAGTTCAACCTCCCTCGTTCCACCTTGTTTGATATCAAGAAGTCCCGAGACAAACTACAGCAGTACACGGCTGATTTCGCATCGAAGACCAGACGAAACGTGCAGAGGAAGGTGATGTTTACTCCTAAGTATGCAGACATTGACAGCTCCACGTTGATTTGGTATCGACAACAACGAGCTGCTGGTGTGTTGATACGTGGAACGGAGCTGAAAACTGCTGCTGAAAAGTTCGCAAGGCTACACGACGCCCCAGACTTCAAGGCATCTGAAGGTTGGCTCTTCGTGTTTAAGTTACGACACGGACTTACCAACCGTAAGACCCATGGCGAAGCTCTGGACGCTAACGACGAAGGAGTAGAACAGTTTCGGCAGAAGGTGAATGACTTGATTGATAGGGAGGGCCTCACTCTTGGTCAAGTTTACAACGCTGACGAAACTGGCCTATTTTATCGTTCAATACCCACAAACACGCTCACTGAGAAGACGGAGAAGCGTTTACCTGGCCCCAAGCTCTGGAAGCAACGTGTGTCTGCTTTGTGCTGTGCCAATGCTAACGGCATGCACCGGCTCAAGCCCGTTATTGTAGGCCGCGCAAAGCAGCCTAGGTGCCTTCGTGGGTTAATGAATGCCCTTCCTGTCGTGTGGTATCATTTTCTGAAGGCTTGGTTCACAACCAAGATCTTCAAGAATTGGTTCCACCAACACTTTGTTAAGGAGGTCATTCGTTATCAGACGGAGACACTGAAAATCCGACGAGACCAGGTAAAGGCCCTCCTGATTCTTGACAATGCACCTGCGCATCCGTCAGACAAGGAGTTGGTGGCAGAGAATGGTCGCATCAGATGTCTGTTTTTGCCACCTAATACAACTGCTCTCATCCAACCAATGGACCAGGGAGTGATTGTGGCAACGAAGAGGCTATACCGACGGAAGTTTTTGGATGAGGTGATGGTTGTGTACGAGGACGAGGACGATCGCAGGGAAGGACGTGACATGCGAGGACAAAAAACACTCGAAAACATTCGCCGATACACCCTCAAGTCTGCCATCTACAACTGGGCAAATGCATGGAATGAAGTCTCTGTCAAGACTTTAGAAAATGGTTGGTCTCGCCTACTTCATGGAAGTGACGTGGTGCACGATTTTCTGGGTTTTGACGTGGATGACTTTCATGCAAGGCTTCGTACGGGTGGAGACGATGTGGATGTCGACGAAGTGCGCGAGTGGTTGGATGACGACGAGGGCGATCCTGGGTATCAGATCATGTCTGATACCGAGATCGCATTTACTGTTGCTGGTCCCAGTACCCAGCAGGAAGATTCTGACGAGGACAGCGATGATGATGCGGACTCCTCACAGGTTGCAACTGTCCCAACAATCCCCAGGCTGAGCACAATCCGGCACTATGTGGAGTTCGTCCTTGACTACCTAGAACACCCGGACTGCGACAGAGAGATGGGGTCATTGGAATTGGCGAGTCAAGTGCGAGGTTTCAGGCAACGCATCATTAAACGTCAAAATCGTCGTCCTCTGCGTCAATCAACCATTGAGAGTTTTTTCAGGCCAGTCAACCCCGCCGTCGTCCACTCTCGCTCCACACCATCATTTCACGAAGACAGGCCTTCTGGCTCCGATCCACAGCCCAGCACATCAGGCACGGCTGAATCACCACTGGATGTTAGTTTGCGTCTATCTTCGGAGTCCTCTGTGGTGGATAGTGTATCACCACGTCGCACCAAGATGCCCCTACACCGCCTCCGTCTGTTCATCTTGGACTCTGACAGCGACTAAATTCTCCAGGGATTGTCACTAGACCACACGGGAATTTACTGTTGTGTACAGTGCAGTGAAGTGATGTTATTCCAGTTATAAAAAAAAAAAAACCTTGGTGAAAGTGTTGGTGAGAAGTGCTGGTGATTCTCAGTTGGAAAGGTGTGTCAGGTGCAATGTCTTCCGGTCAGAGTCTGAGATGATAGAGTGGGTTATTACATCAGGACGGCCGCTTTTTGTTCGTAAGTACCCTAACTTCATGCCTAACCTGTTTTCATCATGCTGTACATATGTTAAAAAATTACCAAAAATGTTAATCATAATGTCCTGCTTGCAATTTAACTTTTCCATCCATGATTCTTAAGTAAAACAGCTAGAAAAAAGGTTGAAGCAGTGAATTTCATATCCGGTCCTAACCTAACCTAACCAATGGTTACCATAAAGATTTTCATGCCTAACCAGTTTTCATGATGCTGTTAATGTGTTAAGAAGTTACCCTAAATGTTAACCATAATTTCCTGCTTGCAATTTAATTTATCCATGCATGGTTCTTAAGTAAAACAGCTAGAAAAAAGGTGGAAGCAGTTAATTTCATGTTCGGTCCTAACCTAACCTAACCTATGGTTACCATAAAGATTTTCATGCCTAACCTGTTTTCATCATGCTGTAAATGTGTTAAAAAATTACCCTAAATGTTAATCATAATTTCCTGCTTGCAATTTAATTTTTTCATGCATGGTTCTTAAGTGCAACAGCTAGGAAAAATGTGGAAGCAGTGAATTTCATGTCCGGTCCTAACCTAACCTAACCTAACATTGTGTTAATCATAATTTCCTGCTTTTAATTTAATTCTTTCGGGCATGGTTCTTAAGTGCACCAGCTAGGAAAAAGGTGGAAGCAGTGAATTTCATGTCCGGTCATAACCTAACCTAACCTAACCTAACCATTTTCTGGTGCCAAGAGATGAGCTTTATAGGCAAGGAAGATACAACTTTGGGAAAACAAACTTTGCAGAATTGAGAAAATTTTTTGAAAATGCAGACTGGAGAAAATTCAGGGAAACAAGAGAGATACAGAGGAAGTGGGATATCTTTTTAGACCTCTACAATTTGGGAGTGGAAAAATATGTGCCAAGAGTAAGAGGGAAAGAAAACAGGAAAAAGGTGTGGTTTAACAGAAGGTGCATAATAGCGAAAAAAGAGAGGGACATGGCATGGTACAAATGGAGAAAGAGAGGTAATATCAGAACAAAGGAAGAATATAAAAGAACTAGAAATGAATATACAAGAATACGTAGAAAGGAAGAAAGGAACTTTGAAAAAGGTATAATTGACAAATGTAAGGATGAACCCAAATTGTTTTATAGATTTGTTAATGGCAAATTGAAGCAAAGGGAAGGAATCACCAAACTGAAAGTAGAAGGAGAGGTCTACAAGGATGCAGTAATGTAAGCTGAAGTAATGAACAAATGTTTCCAATCGGTTTTCACTAAGGAAAGGGAGTTTGTGGAAGGAGAGGGAGTGATTAGAAATGTAGTGATAAAAGATATAAAAGTGGAAGTGCAGGAAGTGTATAAATTACTGGGAGCTCAAGATGTAAGGAAGGCCCCAGGACCGGATGGAATCTCTAATTGGGTACTGAAGGAATGCAGAGAACAACTGGCGGATAAGATTCACAGTTTAATTGTGTGCTCCTTGGAAGAGGGAAAAGTGCCTCGGGAATGGAAGAGGGCAAATGTGGTGCCAATCTATAAGGGAGGAAACAAGGAAGAACCCCTGAATTATAGACCAGTGTCCCTAACCAGCATGGTTGCGAAATTGTGTGAGAGAATCCTGAAAGATAGATGGATAAAATATCTGGAAGAGATGAATATTTTGACTGAAAGTCAGTTTGGATTCAGAAGTGGAATGTCATGTGTTTCCAACTTGTTGAGCTTCTACTCAAGGGCGATTGACGTGCTACAGGAGAGAGACGGTTGGGTGGATTGTGTGTACTTAGATCTGGAGAAGGCCTTCGACAAAGTACCCCACAAGAGACTATTATGGAAATTAGAGCATATAGGAGGACTGAAGGGAAGCCTCCTGGAATGGATGAGAGACTTTTTGAGTGACAGACAAATGAGGACAGTAATAAAGGACAGGACATCTGGATGGAGGGAAGTAACAAGTGGTGTCCCACAGGGCTCGGTGTTGGCATCAGTAATGTTCTTGATTTATGTAAATGATATGGCAGATGGAGTGAACAGCTACGCAAGCCTGTTTGCTGATGATGCAAAGATCTTGAGAAAGGTAGAGGTTGAAGAGGACTGTAAAATGCTACAGGAGGATCTGGATAGGATATATGATTGGAGCCGGATGTGGAAAATGAAATTCAACGCAAAAAAATGTAAAATATTGGAAATGGGTAAAAGTACCAAGAGGCCATCACTGAATTATTTGATGAGTAATGAACCAATTAGAAAAGCGAGAGAAGAGAAAGATTTGGGAGTGCTGATCCAGGATAGTTTGTCACCTGAAAAGCACATAAATAAGATAGTGAGAGAGACATATAAACTCTTGACCAATATGAGAGTGGCATTTCATTACATGGATGAGGAGATGATGAAAAAATTGATAGTGGCCATGATCCAGCCCAGGTTAGAATATGCAGCAGTAGTGTGGTCCCCACACAGAAAGAAAGATATAACCAAAATTGAGAGAATACAAAGAACAGCAACCAAGATGGTCCCTAGTCTGGCAGATTAGCCATACAGAGAGAGGCTGGAAAGGCTGGATTTGCCCTCCTTAGAGGAAAGGAGAGAGAGAGGCGACATGATTGCAGTGTTCAGGACCATGATAGGAGTAGATAAAATTGACAGAGAAAATCTGTTTGTGTGGGATGAGAGAGCAACAAGAGGACATGGAATGAAACTAAAGAAGCCAAGCTGCTCGAAGGACATCAAGAAATATAGTTTTCCGTATAGATGTATAGACCTGTGGAATAGCCTGGACAAAGAGATCGTCCAGTTTAAAAACTTAAATGAGTTTAAGGCAAAATTTGACTTATTGAGAAACAGAGACGGGACCCCACGAGCGTAGCTCATTTCCTGTATATCACAATTAGGTAAATACAAATAGGTAAATACATCCCTTCTCTGTCTGAGTGCTTCCTATGTAGTACTACATTATACAGTACAGTGCTGGTACTCTAGTTTATGCTTCCAACTTAGTCTGTATGAAAAGTATATACATAAAACCATACACCACTTCCTGCCAAGTAGTATGATTTATGACTGAATCATAACATAGCTTGGCAACCAGGGTAAGAATGGTGCCATCAAAAGTTAAGCACAGACAGGAGAGTATTAAGGGTTGTGTTCTACATGGCTTTCAGGGGTTCATAACATCTCCTTAGCAATCCACCCAGCACATTACACCTTAATATCCTCTTGTATGTCAAAGATACAAACTACATCAATATTAAAATATTTAAAATACTGGAGTATATTAAGGTGTAAAAAGGAAAATTAATCGTTAACAGAAGGGTGCTATGAAGCCTCCATTGCCACTTAGAAAAAGATCTTAGGACTCAATGAAAGACGAATATACCAGCACTGAAGAGAAAGCTGAATCTTTAACCTTCACATATCAGTATTAATGTAACTTCCCCGGGAGCAGGTGACTGTTAATAGTGCCCTCATTAAACCTCTCATTTTGGATAACTTTAATATTCAATTCCTGCTACTGCCAGAAAATTTCACTCAGCTCAGATGGAGTCATAGGAGTCTCAGAATGTTAAATTAGTTTGGCTGAGCTGCAACCATGGAATCAAGAACCACTGTACTAGATCACAAACTGAAAATTTCCACAAAACACTTATGGCCTGGTGAGGATGTTGGAAACTTTGGATGACACAGAACAGAAACTAACTTTTTGCTAGAGTCCTTGTCCTTGGTCTTCCCTGACCTGGGAAAACAGAGAAAAATTACTACAAGGAAATACTTGTCCACACCAACAACAATAGTACTGACAAGCATAAAAATAAAACAAATACATATATGTATGCAACAGAGGAAAACTAATTCATTATCATCATCATTACTCTGACCTTTTTTCCCCACCTAAGGATGGGGTTAGGTAGGATCGAGAAAACAAGGAGAGAAATCATGAATGAGGGAGAACTACCGACAGTATGCCCAATAAAATGGAATTAACATTCATTTACACATCATTCAAGCCCCTGGAAACTTAAGTACATTACACAAGTACTGCCATTTGCCAATTTTGAGGAGTAAGAGAATTTTCTTAATTGAAGCACCTCGCATATACGTGTCATATAAAGGCAAGCCATTGATGATGGGGGGGGGGTAAACCTTTGTCATGCACTCCTCTTAGTCCAGTTTTGTTCCCTAGCCTCATTAACTTCCAGTTGCTCACCTATTCATATACTACCACATCCATCTACCTTCTCCTTGGCCTATCCTGCCTCCTCCCATCTTCAAACTTGCTAGCTTAATATTGTTTACTGTGTAATAATGGGTTTCAATTCATCATCATCATTAGCTGCTGAAGCAGCAACAGCAACTCACCCCAAATCACCAACTATGAGATGGAGTGAAACACACCCACAAAGAAATAAGCATAAAAGCTGAACTCTCAAAAAACGTGCCCACTTTAATCTACCTATCCACCTATTGCCAGACACCTTAATCGCATAAGGGGTGGCCACAACAAATAACCACCATGTCGCCCTATCGCCTGCCATTTCACTGCCCTCCCCCCAGCTCACACCACCCTCTCTCATATTCCTCTCCACTCCATCCCTCCATCTCATCCTCGGCATCCCCCTCCCCCCCTCCACCTAACTCACATACACTCTTCTCATTAGTCAAGTATTTCTCCTAATGCTTTCTATCACATCCACACCACAACACTCTATCACTTCTTCATTTGTCTGTTTGTCTCCTCATGTAACTCCACATGCTTCTCTCAGATAACTCATTTCCACTGCTCTCACTCTTGACTTGTGTCTTTCCAACAAGGTCCATACTTCACTTCCATACGTTAGTGCTGGTATCACAATACTATCATGCAGTGACTTTTTTACCTCCAAGCTCATTTCCCTATCTCTTATCACTGCTTTCAATGAACCAACAACCATTCTTCCTTGTTGTACATCAAGCACTTTATCTTCCAAACTCTCCCATCCTTACTCATCACACTGTCCAGGTACTTGAAAACACTCACATTTTCCATTTTGTCATCATCCAACCTTACTGTCCAATCAGTGACTTCACTGCCCTCGAAGACCACACCTTTACTCTTCCCTACATTCACCTTTAGATTTTGTTACATAAACACACTCCCAGACTCAATCACCATGCCTTGCATTTCCCCTTCATTTTCACTTAATACAGCATTATCTGCAAACAACCACACTCCCAAACTCAATCACCAAGCCTTGCAGTTCCCCTTCATCTTCACTTAATACAGTATTATCTGCAAACAACAGCACAGGAAGTGTCCCAACACTGCCCTCACTCATTGGGGATGCTCCAACATCCATTGTCCTACCTTGTATCTCTTTTATAATCCCATCCATATATAGACTGAACAACCATGGAGACATGACACATCTCTGATTCAATCCAACATTCAAATAGAAAAATTCACTCAGCTCACCCTCGACATGCTCTGCAGCTTTAGCACCCTCATACATACTCTTCACAGCATTCAACAACTTACCATCTACTCCACATATTCTCAATACTTTCCACATTCCTTGTCTATCCACCTGCCATTTGCTTTCTCCAAATCCATGAAGGCCACATACAACTTCTTTCCCTTCTCTAGAAACTTTTCCACTAATGACCTAAGGATGAATATCTGGTCTACACAATCTCTCCCTTCCAAAACCCTCCCTGTTCTTCTCCAACTAATTACAATGTTATTTCCCTTACTGTCGATAAGTCTCCTACCATATACTTTTCCTATTGTAATCATAATATATAATTCATATTACTGAAATGAAAATAATATCACTACCATTTATCATGACCATCAGACAAAGTCCCTTTCACACTGAGAAGGGGCATACTGTACGGCATAATCTAGGTAGCACAGGAGGTTTCATTGCACCTCTTCCCTAGTGATTTGTTTCCCTACTACACCTTACACTGACCATTAACCTTTTCTTGCACTTAATATTGGCACAGCTTGTACCAATAACAAATAATACCAAGATGTAATGTGCAGAGTCAGTTGCATAGGAAAGATGTTGTGAAATCTCAAAAGCCACTTAAAATATGATAAATAATGCAAGGGACTCTGATCTCCTCTTTAGACATAAATCAGAAAAATGAAGACAGAGAAAAACTCTTCATCATTCCAGTGCCACAGGAGGTATGACAGTGCCTGCTACAAAAGTAGTGTGCAATTAAGGCAAAAGGACATCTTCTAGGTGGCATATGAGACTCTGCTGCACATCATCTATGGTGGTTTATTTTGCATGCTACACCATAACATATCCTTACATATAATGGACCAAAAAGAAACCAAACTTTCTAAACAGCACTCCAACAAGCCAGCCTAGCATGATCACGACGGAAGCGCTGCGTAGTTGCAACTTTGAGCTCTAGTCTAACACTAGCCGCATCATGCCATATCACCTGGTCATTGACGTCTATGCACTTGAGTGAACGTGTGCTTAGTGCAGTTGGCAATTTGATGCAAGATAAACAATGAAAGATCTTGAAGAGCAACGTGTTTGTGTGAAATTCTGCTTCATTCATCATCATCATCCGGACCTCCTTTCACACGCTAGGGCAGGGTGAGGAGTAACAACATCCAGACAGCCTAAGTTTGCCAAATTCAATGGGCCACGCTTCCATTCACTCATCATTCAAGCCCACGAAATCCTGACTCCATCAGCTAGGCCAAAAAAATTTCACCATGTTCTGTAGTTCACATATACCTATCTGACAGAGCCAATCTGAATGCTGTCACGTTAAAAAGGGATGCCAAATCCCTAGTTAAGCACTTCTTACTAAATTCATCCAGCCAGCTCGATCTCCTGTCACTCTCTTGACCTCACGAACTTCCAGACCTCTCTTCCTCACACACTCATCAACTATATCCCTCCACCTTCTTTATGGCCAATCTCACCTCCTCCCTCCTTCAAATTTGCTCAGATATACCTTTTTCACCACTCTACTGTCATTCATTCTCTCCACATGACCATACCATCTCAGTGCACTCTCTCTGATTCTGGTGTCCATAAACTTCCTCTCTCCACATCTTTGATGAATTACATCCTATCCACTCCCTGTAATCCACATACATTCCTCAGCAGTCCCATCTCCACTGCTCTTACTTTTGACTTTTCATTGCCATGCCACTTCACAGTCTCACACCCGTATGTTGAAGTTGGCACTAATATTCCATCATGTAAGCCTCATGCACCTGCAACACTCAAGCCTCTGTTTCTTATCAAGGCCTTCAGAGCACCAGCTACTTTCTTTCCTTGTGTCACTCTACTTTCCACTTCTTTTGCACAATTTCCTCTCTTTTCTTTCCGCCTCTTTTGCATATTTTTCTCTCTTTTCCATCACTGTACCCAGGTATTTGAACTCTCCCACCAATTCCAGTCTCACTCCATTCACTGTAGCATCATACTGGGAGTCACCTTCTCATTAATAACAGTCACTTTACTCTTTTCTACATTTACTGTCAAGGCACGACACTCACAGACTTCTACAAAACTTTGCACTAGTTGACCAAGCTCTCGTCCTGTATTTGGAAGCAGCACTGTATATCAGTATACAACAAATTTGAGATATTTCATTCATCACCATTCACTACAACGCCATCCCTCTCTCCATTACTCGTGTTTTTCTTTCTCTCGTCACCCCATCCATATATAAGTTGAACAACAATGGGGACATCACACAACCTTTAACAGAGACTTTTTAATGTTGCAACAGGCTTATAGAGAGGACTGTTTGAGCCGTATGCAATGTCACAAGTGGTTCCATGGTTCCAGCAGTTCAAATCAGGAGGAACATCCACCAAAGATGATCCCAAATCTGGATGGCCTTCATCAACAGGCAATGGTCATGCTGTGAAAGTATGTGCTACAATTCGAGAAAGTCACTGTCTGACTTTCCATGAAGTTTCTGAAGAAGTAAGCATCTGTAAAAGTCTGTGCCACACGATTTTAACTGAAGATTCGTGTTGCTGCAAAATATGTGCCATGTCTGCTGACAGAGAAGCAAAAGGGAACAGGCCTGAAAGTTGCGAGTATTTTACTCACCATGGTGAGTAAATAAATAACATGGCGGGTAAAAATTATTTCTCACTCACCAGTGGCGAACTGAGGTTTTATATATAAAATTTTAATAAAATTTGTTTCTTTAACCACTACTTCATATTAAGAAACATCATGATAAAAATATATAAAAAAATTATTAATAATCTGGCAACTCTATTAAAAACAGCCTGACATCATAACAGTCGCTAGACGCTGCCTCTCACTCGCTGATGACATGATCAATGTTGCCGTAGTCAGCTGACGAGAAGGAGTAGCATCACTTGCTTCCAACATGAACCATATGAAACCCTCGCCGTCAACGTCAATCTTGTCGCCTCCCCGAAAAAAGCATCACAGAGAACATTTCTTCCAAAATGGAAGGAAGAACTTACGTGGCATATGCATGATGAAAACGAAAACAAAATGAAATTTTCCATTGGCATGAAAAATCCAACTGCAGCCGGCAAAATGGATTTCGTAACTGGATCTCAGAATTTTTAAAAACAAAACGTAGTTTACCATGGCAAGAGCAGAAAGCATATTGAACTGCCTGATGCTGAATTAAATCGCCAAGGTCAAGGAAACATAGACAAGACATTCCAATGTCACCAAAAGAAGGAAGAACATAAGGAATCTGAAGATCTGAAGATGAAAATTACCACTGAATACATGCTGGCAAAGGAAGACCTTCCATTCACTAAATTTTTACCCATTATTGAACTAAGAAAAAAAAAAAAAATGGTGTGCCCATCACAACCACTTATGCCAACCATGTGAAAGTTGCGGAACTGGTGCACACCACTGTGCAGACAATGAAAGATGAGGTTTGTTATTTTAAGCAATAAATAAATATGGAATTTGTGTACAGTATACAAATTCCATATTTACGTTTATATACAAGCATATCTATTATTTAGTTTCATCCTGGGCTACAATAAATAACTTGCAAGCTGACAAATTATTTGTTAATTTTCCTCTGGCTAGTAAAAATTTTTCTTGGCTGGTAAAATTTTTTAAGTACTCGCCAGTGGCTGGTAAGATAAACTGTAGGCTTTCAGGCCTGGGGAACCATGTAACAGTAAGTCAGGAGCTGTCTGATGGTTCAAATGTTGATGAAAACTTTCTGAAAAATGTCATAACAGGCAATGAAACGTGGGTGCATGACTACGAAATGGAAACAAAAAAGCAGTAGTCGTGTGGGTATGAACATCATCACTACGACCAAAAAAAGCACATTAGAGTTACTCAAACGTGAAGGTGATGCTGAGCGTCCTTTTTTATTGGGTGTCAACCATCATGAGTTTGTTTCAAGAGTTTGTTTCAATTGGTAAGACTGTCAATAAAAACAGCATATATTACTTGGATATCCTGAAGCGTCTGAGGGATACAGTGAGAAGGAAGAGGCCAGAGGCATGGACGAACAAAACGTGAAAGCTGCATCATGACAATGCACTTGCTCAGGCATCTCTCCTTATCCGAGACATCTTGGCAACGCGCGAGACAACTATCGCCCCCCCTCAACCACCCCACTCTCCTGATGTGGCCCTTGCAAACTTCCTCCCCCCACTCCACTCAAAGTTGAAATCCACCCTGAGAGGTCACTGATTTCAGACAATAGAAGAGACAGAAGAAAATTCACCACGTGCACTGGACACACATTCAGTCAAGCATGTGTACCTCAATGACTAAGTGACGTGGCATGATGCTGCTAGTGTTTGACTACAGCTGAAAGTCGCCGGCACAGCAATCCCATTGCAATCAAGCTATGCTGGCTAGTTGGTGCACTGTTTAAAACATTTGGTTTCATTTGGGACAAAACTCGTATGTCATTTTAACATCGACACAGTTTGCATCAATAATATATACCACACTGGTGTAATTTTCAGAGTAAATAACAAAGGAAAAGGTATTATGAAGCCTCTAAAGGAAACCATTTACTACGCTGGGTGGTAACCATATAACACTATGGCGCCTGGTGGTTTAGTGGGTAATTAAGGCGCTCTGATCGGATTGAGCTGGTGTAGGTTTATATCCAAGGGGTGGTTAGGGTTTATTGCTCACATAATGTCACTCAGGGATGAGTGAGGCTGGTCACTCTCATCTTAAATGTCAGGACCAACTTGCCTAGCCCCAGGCTCCTATGCTCCTTATGGGGCAACATAGGATTAGATGATGATACGATAACCAAAAAATTCAATACAACTACTGTGTATTATTACACAAGTAATCATATTGTGTACACTAAGAAAAAAAGCACAGCTAATGAGACCTTAATTAACCCCTTCACTCAGATCATATTTTTTAGTATCTTCTTGCTATCTCCATACAATTTTATTCCATTAGATGTCTTTTCAAATTGGAGGCAGGAGATAAAACTTTCACCAACATCCTCCCTAACAGAGGTCTGTTCTAACTTGAATAAAATCACTCAGTGACATGAAGAACAAATTTTAAATGCCATCAGAATGAAGAGGTTAAAAATGTAATGCCAGACATCATACTTAGATAACAAAATAAAACTGAACCAAGATTCACCAGAGTGGGGTAAGACAATATGGAATTGTGACTTACTTTGATTTGGAGTGTGATCGTGAGCGTCGTTTAGTGCGTTCAAGGGATCTGGGGCGACGGTCCTTAGAACGGTCACGACGGGAGCGGGATTTACTGCGGGACCGACGATGTGATCGAGACCTGAAAGCATGATCACATTACAGTTCATCCATCTTAACTTAGTGGACAATTCTCATCATTTTGCACCTTGTTTCCCTTAGTTCAATGGTACAATATGGAAATACTGTATAGGCAGGCCCCGAGATACGACACCCCGAGATTCAATACCCTGGCTTAGCAATGGGGGTAGAAGTACCACCCTACCCCACCAAACGATGGCCAAACCCCAGTATAATGATGGTTTTTGTTTTTTTAAAACCAATTTTGATTATATTTTATACTTAAATTTTGTGTTTGGGTTGATTTATAAACTATTTTTAGACTTAGATTAATGTGTTTTGTCATAGGTGGGGTGAACAATGGCCTTTTTGGGGTAGAGTGTACAGTACTAAGTTTTATTTTTTCCAGACTTATTTTTGATGACTCAGATTTTATTTTTGGGTTTAGGTGAGTTATAAACTGTTTTGAGGCTTAGTATAGCTATTTAAAGGTTTTAGCTAGCTAGTACTTCTTTGATTTTCCTTGGAATGATTATTGCTTCCATGGCCGGGAGCCATCTGTTTGTGCCTTGCGCATTACGGAGGTTATTCTCTCGGTCATGGAAGCATACATTCCTTTCTCATATCCTCTGACTAATGCAAGAAAGCCTTGGTTTAATCACGCTTGTTCTAATGCTGTCCGCAACAAGGAGAGGCCCTATAAGAGGTATCGGAGCCAACCCACCCCTGAATCACATCTTTTATATATTTCTGCCCGGAATCGTGATAAGTCTGTTCTTCACTCTGCCAAAAACAATTTCATCCGTGCTAAATGTTCCCAACTCTCCAACTCGAATTCTTCTCGCTCCTTCTGGCACCTTGCCAAAAACCTTTCTAACAACTATACCTATCATCCTTCCCTCCTCTTTTCGACTCTGATGGCTCTGTAGCTATTTCTTCTACTGATAAAGCAGATCTCTTCGCTCAGACCTTCTCCTCCAATTCCACCTTAGACGATTCCGGTGCTATCCCTCCATCACTTCCCCCCTCTGACTTCCTCTTGACTGACATTAAAATTTCTTCAGATGATGTATTTTCTGCCATCACTGGCCTCAATACTAACAAGGCATATGGGCCTGATGGAGTCCCTCCTGTTGTTCTCAAAAACTGTGTGTCTGTGCATACACCCTGCCTAGGTAAACTCTTTTGCCTTTGTCTATCAACTTGTACCTTTCCTTCTTGCTGGAAGTTTGCTCTCATTCAGCCAGTCCAAAAGAAGGGTGACCATTCCCAACCCTCTAACTATCGTCCAATTGCTTTAACATCCAGTGTCTCAAAAGTTTTCGAGTCAATTCTTAACAGAAAAATTTTAAAGCATCTTTCCTGTCACAACCTTCTTTCTGATCGTCAGTATGGGTTCCGTCAGGGACGCT
>JAGKTI010022346.1:0-15296 GCA_018397915.1 Birgus latro | reverse complement strand
GTGATGGTCATGGTGGTGGTGATGGTCATGGTGGTGGTGATGGTCATTGTGGTGATAATGACTGATTCAGTGAGCAAGCGGAGCAATAGAGAACATTCCGCTTAGAAGACTGGAGGTCATAGGCAGTATGAAATACAAAGTAAGACAGTTCCAGAGTTGACCCGTTACGTACAAGAAGGACTGGGAGTAAAGGTTAGCTTTTGCATTAGAGAATTGGAGAGAAAAGGGATGAGAGTTTGCTACAAGACGGGTGCCACGTGCCCGCCCAAATGAAGGTGGAGGAGGGGGGGAATGAAGCCTCACGTATATTCATCGATGATAAACGACTGAGATGAATATTGTTAAAAAGTAAGACGTACTCCTGCAGATGATTTTGACGGGTTGGAAGTGGTAAGAACTGGGTTTCTTATGCATTAAAAACAAGATTGCTTTTACCCTAATCAGAGATATAAGCCATATCAGACATTAGGTGTGTCATAAACTCGTCCTGTGTTTGTAGAAGTAAAAGCTAAGATGGACGCTGCGGGATGCAGATGGATAGGCGAAGGGTGGAGTCATCTGTGTATGAGTGGGCAGGGTTAGATGTACAGCTTAAAAAGTCATTGATGAATAGAATGAGAGTTGGTGATATGACAGTCCTCAGGAGAATCATTATTCAAAGCTGCAAGAGAAGAACGGTGGCAGTCTACAACAACAGCTATAGAACGACCAGAGAGGAAGCTAGAGATGAAGACACACACAGAAGGATGGCAATCGTAAGAGCGTGGTTCGATGATTAAATATTTATGCCAAACTCGATCGAAATCTTTTGTGATGTCAAGTGTAATGGCAAAGCTTTCATCAAAGGCCCGAAAATGGGATGACCAGGAGTCTGAATGAATGGTAAGTGAGAAGATCCCTAGTGGAACGTTCCTGGCGGAACCCATTCCGATGATCAGAAAGAAGGTTGTGATAGGCAAGGTGATTTAAGTCTTTTGTTTAAAATAGATTCAGTACTGAATGTTAAATCAATTGGACGATTGTTAGAGGACTGGGAATGGTCACCTATTTTAAGGACAATCTGAATAAGAGGAAACTTCCAGCAAGAAAGAAAGGAGCGAGTTGACAGACAAAGGGGAAAGAGCTTAATTAGGAAGGGTCTAAGCAGAGATGCACAGTTCTTGAGGACAACAGGAGGGACCCCATCAAGCATATGCGCCTTGTTAGTACTGTGGCAAGTGAGGACAGAAAGTATATCAACTGAAGAAATTTCAATACCAGTCATGAGGAGGTCAGAGGTGGAAGAGATGGAGGAGCAGCACCAGACTCATCTAGGGTGGACCTGGATGAGAGTCTCTGAGCACAGAATTCTGCTCCTCAGTAGAAGAAACAGCTACAAAGTCACCTGAGAGGAAAAGAGGAGGGAAGAAAGATGAATTATAGTTGTTAAAAAGGAATTTGGTAAGGTGGCTGAAGAAGTGACAAGAACCTACCTGAGAGAGTTCAAAGCATTTTATAAGAGTGAATTTATTCTTAGCAGGGTGGAGAACAGACTTAGCACAATTCCAGACGGAGATATAATAGAGGCGAGATTCAGGGTGTGTTAGCTCCGGTACTTTTTGTAGACCATCTCCTTGTCTTGGACAGCATTAGAACAAGCGTGGTTATACCTTTTCCTTTTTTCAGTACCCAAAAAGATAAAAGAAAGGAATGTTTGCTTCCATGCCGGAGAGAACAAGTTCCATAATGTGCAAGGCAAACTCAGGTGGCTCTCGGCCATGGAAGCGATAATTATCCTAGAGAAAATCATAGAAGAACTGCCTGAGGGGCTCCCAATCAGCAGCTCCAAAGTGCCAATGCTGCCTCTTCTTGGGACGGTCCACAGGCTTTACTGGAACGGTAGGACAGATTAAGGTGATAAAGTAGTGGTCGGAGGAGCCCAACGGAGAGGAAAGATTGACAGAGTAAGCAGAAGGATTAGTTGTAAGAAAAGGCAGTCAAGGATACAGGTAGGGTGCTGTGCGAGTACAAGCTGCTCTGTCATTAGGGAGAGAAAAGATAAGGTTTGTTCATCACGGTGATCAGCTGATTTGCACGAGAGCCAAAGGTGGTGGTGAACACTGAAATTAACTAGAATGGAGATTTCAGAGAAGGAAGAAATTGACAGAATGTGTTTCCATCTTAAATTTAGTAAAAGAATTTTCCATAGTCTGTAGAATTAATGAATATGTACACAACGTATTAGTCTGAGAATGACAAGCTATCCGAAACCAGGGCATAGAGAATCCAGAGGATTGAAGTTCAGGAAAATGAGAGAATTAGAGCTTTGCAGCATCACTGTCTGCTTATTTGATTTTAATGGAAAGCAAACGATTAAAAAACAAATATCAAGGCAAAAGATGAAACTACAGAGAAAATGGTGATTTAGAATAAAATTTGTGTTTAATATCCTCCAATTTTAATTTATCTTAAGAGCTACTCGACTCCATCATGCTCCATACCTTACTGTGGACACCTGTTACCTACACTTATGTCAACTTAACCTGGCCCAGATTTTTTTTTTCCAGCATGTTTCACGTAGCTCAAAAGACAATGCCACGGCTCTACATTGCACTTTTTCGTGACTAGTATCAGTTTCTAAGGTTAATTTATTGCTACAACTCAGCGTTCAAGATGATGAGATGACAATTTTAGGCCAAGTTAGAATAAAGAGTCGGTTCCATTTCTTTTGTTCGTATTACGGAGTGAGGAAGAAAGTCTAGAGTGGTAATGGTGATGATGATGGCAATGACAATGATGATTCATGATGATTCTCTCTCTCTCTCTCTCTCTCTCTCTCTCTCTCTTTCTCTCTCTCTCTCTCTCCAGGCCCGTAATGCACGAATATGGAGGCTTTGTACCAGACGCCTTAAGGAGCTCAGAGAACCCCATCCTAGCCGAACTGGGNCATTGCTCTTTTTCGTGACAAGTATCAGTTTCTAAGGTTAACTTATTGCTACAACTCAGCACTCAAGATGATGAGATGACAATTTTTGGTCAAGTTAGAATAAAGAGTCGGTTCCTTTTCTTTTGTTCGTATTACGGAGTGAGGAAGAAAGTCTAGAGTGGTAATGGTGATGATGATGGCAATGACAATGATGATTCATGATGATTCTCTCTCTCTCTCTCTCTCTCTCTCTCTCTCTCTCTCTCTCTCTCTCCAGGCCCGTGATGTACGAATATGGAAGCTTTGTACCAGACGCCTTAAGGAGCTCAGAGAACCCCATCCTAGCCGAACTGGGGAGGAGGCTATACATCGACCCCAACATGACCCGCCACGATATGTATGGGCGCCCACTGGAGTTGGTGATGCAGAGGACGCATACTCTGATTTGCCCTATTGATTATATGATTTACACGCAGCATCGCAAGAATTTGACTCGGGATACTTATATTTTGAGAGAGCAGGTGGGTGGTGTGGAATAAACAGACAGTCAAACATACAGACAGAAGGATAGAGGGATTGATAAATGGACAGATTTTATACACACACACACACACACACACACACACACACACACACACACACACACACACACTCACACGCACCCACACTCACAGTTAGAAAGGCATTTAGATGGATAGAGAGATAAAGAAACTGACATGGATACAGACGGACAGACAGAATTATACAGGTATAGACAGATAAACATAAATAGATAGATGAATACACAGACACACAGGGGGGATAATTAGACAGACAGACAAACAAGCAGAAACAAAGACAAACAACCAAACACACAGCTGGTGCTATAGTGTACTTGCTTCCACAGATATACAGCAACGTTATGATCTGGATAATACGTCGCAACACCCTCTACACCCACAGACAGATAGATAAATAGATATATATACACAGACACACAGCTGGTGTACCTACTTCCACAGATATACAACCACTTTATGGTCTGGATACTGCGTCGCAACACCCCTTACACCCGCCTCATCTCAGACAACCTCATCCGCCTTGTGGAGACCGGCATCCTTTCCAAGATCTATCAACTGCACATCGGAAGCCTCCTGGGAAAAAGCTCACCCGTAAGTGAGTCGCAGCACCTCTTCCTTAGCGATTTATTTTCAAGATTTATTATTTGCACACAGGTAGCTTCCTGGGAAAAAGTTCGCCCGTAGGTGAGTCGTAGCACCTCTTCCTTAGCGATTTGTTTGCAAGATTTAACATGTAATAATCGTCCACACTGAAAGTGTGGAATGTGTTCGAGCGAGCGAGCGAGCCAGTCAGGCAGTGCGGAATATTGTCTCATGTGACTCATCATCTTCCTCTGATTTCCTGATCTGAAAATACTAACAAGAACTTATTAAATTACACCAAAAATATTTCCTCACACTTCCTAAAACCAATTCTCCCAGCAATCGTCGGAGAATACTGCTGTGCTACTCACGCACCCTTAGACCGTTACTTCTTGCACAGCCGGCTGTTACGTTAATCTGCCTCATAAAAAATTGTTCACTCCAAAAATATTCCCTCACACTTCCTAAAACCAACTCTCTCAGCAATCGTCGGAAAATGCTGCTTAGCTACTCACGCAGCCTTAAACCGTTACTTCTTGCGCAGCATTCTGTTAAACTGATCTGCCTTATAAAAAATCGTTTCCTCGATTTACGGAAAATCTATTGGGAATTACGGGTTGTCAATGAATTGAAAACAATTGAGGATTTTTATGCGCTTTCCAAATTGGTGTCTATTTTGTAACTTCAAAATTGGCTGATATCCAAAAAAAGATCGCTATTATATTACAGAGTTTTGCTCCTGACCCCTATGCTCATTTCTTGCTGACGCGATAAATCTTTCGCTCGGGTACATTATGTGTGTGTGAATATTTGCCCCAACAGGTGGGGACACGGGCAAACAAAGAGCCCG
Source organism: Birgus latro (assembly GCA_018397915.1). NCBI lineage: Eukaryota > Metazoa > Arthropoda > Malacostraca > Decapoda > Coenobitidae > Birgus > Birgus latro. Next base: position 10,399 of record JAGKTI010022346.1, on the reverse strand, counting down.
TCAGAGGGCGCGCAAAAGCGCGCTGCAGAAACTTAAGAAAAACGGGGCACCAGCAGGCAGACAGAATGACGAGGAAGGCAGCAAAGGCAGGGAAGAAGACGAGGGCTGGCGGAACGATCGTGTGGCCGGCTGCACAGGTCGAAGATCGAGGAGGACAGGGCGGGACGGGCAGCATGATAGACGACGTGGCGCCGATCGAGGAGGTGCCGACAGCTGCAGATCGATGAACCCTCCCCGACGCTGCCCTCAACCCCCTTGCCCTGGTTGGTGGAGGGCTAAGGACTCGCCCAGCTCCCCAGCAGCAGACGGAAAGCCATGAGGGATGGCCCAGTCACGGTCGACGGCGAGGGAAAAGCCCCGATCCGGGAGGAGAGAATAGTCGGTCTCGACCTACAGGTCGGCTGGATCAAGGCCACATCCTCAGGGTGGATAGACCAGACCAAACCCCCTCGGCTGGTGGAGAGCTGCCGGAGAACTGGTCCCGCCGCGGGTTGGGTGGAGGTCCTCACACGACGGGGGATGGGCTGCGAGCGGGTACATTATGTCAGGGTCCAAACTGACTAAATTTGGTGTTCTCGCTCTCTTCGCTCGCTCGAACAATTACAGTCACGGCTTGCAACTCTGCGGTTGTCATTATCGTACCCTAGCAACCTACCCTTCAACAGTGCATCCGATTTTGTGTTTAATATGACACGCATGTGATTCGCGTATAAGATGTTCATGTATAATAATATTCGTGTATAATATATTCGTGCATAATAATATGATTCGTGTATAATATGATACGAAATCGGACGCACTTTTGAATTGTAGGTTGCTAGGGTACGATAATGACAACCTCAGAGTCGTGCGCCGCGACTATAGCTGCATACAAGAAGTCTCACTGACAAAAGTTCGCACTTGATTTGGGAATGGGTAGACGTATTTTTGTTCTATAGGAGGCTTAGTAACAGTTTTACTTAGTGAATTATCTTACTTTTTACGTATTTTAGATGGCAAAGGAAGCATCACAGTAACGCTTCCTTAGCGATTTATTTTCCAAGATTTGTTAGTTGTACACGGGATGTCTCACTGGCTGAAGTTCGGCCTTGAGTTAAGCATGGGTCTGATATCTTAATTACGGCATTGATATTTGTCATGATTCTCACTGGTGTAAGAAACTTTAACGACTTTTTCCCCAAGCGTTTATATTGCACAGTTCTCCTTAGTTTTACTTTGCAATTAACTTACAGTTTTTCATTTCGACATGGTTTGCATCGGTGGCATGAAGATGTGAAGATGTAATAGGGAAATCAGTCGCTTATGAAGAAGAGTTACGAGCTTGGAACATCAGTGAGAAAGAAAATGCAATATAATTTAACCATTTAGCACCATGCTGGAGAGGGACGCCTTCAAGTGGTGGCACCTACATGACTGAGTGGCTCGAGGAACGTCCCTCAGTTCCCTCCCTATCCCCCAAAAGGAGGTTGGTGAACTACAGATGGATAACCGGGCTGCAGTCCACTGGGTTCAGGTTCATATGAGCCTGGGACTACAACTAGTATACTCGTTTTGCCTTATCCTGGCTGAGAGTTTCATCTTTTCGCATATTATTTCACATGGCTCAGAGGAGGAAACAAACCAATAGCTGTTCATCGCTTCCATGGTGCTTCTTTGTGACTATCATATTCTAGTTTTATTGTTACAGCTGAGGACTTCAGGTCAAGTTAGAATAAGAGCAATATAATTGTTATGCCACGTATTTGTGGGTCAGTTTCTCGCCCTCAAATACGCAGGCTACAGCGGGTCCCTATTCTAGACCGGGTCGGTAACTCTAGAGAGTAGGACTGGACACAAAAACAAGGCAGTAAGTATTACACACATGTAATCCAGATATCTTCCCAGGGACAATAGTACATCAACAAATATATTACAAACTGGGTTGGTCGGGGATGGGTTAACACTTAACACAAGGTTTTACTTGACGGGAAGTCTGTCACTATACCGACTGGTAGAGGTATGGTATTATTTACCCAACACTTATGGCACATAAAATACACTTATGATTTAAGACACAGGAATGAATTTACTACAATTTTCCAAACCCGTATAGCACTGGACGGCACTGTATATAAGTTATGTTAACACCTGTGTCATAGACACCTGTCGGCCGGAAGTCTATCTCAGGTAGAGTCCGCCACATAGTGATCACTGAAGGGGGGACTGCGGTATTCTGGCATACCCTAACTAACGTGCCCAGACACTGGGGTGGTTGGAGGTTTAATGCACGAGGGGAAGGGACGAGGGAAATAATATATGTTCCTTCTGTTAGCCACTGAGGTGTTTTACTCGCGTGCCTGTGGGTTGGGGAGGGAGAGTTTCAATAACAAGGGAATGGCACGATCGACACAATATTATTGCTCTGTTGGTCACAATTGCATTTCGTTCACTGGAGGGGGACGCGGGACTCTACTCGGGATATAAGTTAGGCCAAGGTTAGCTATTAGGCTCATCCAATCTCATACTCTGGGTTCCTGGTCACTTAGCACGAGAATACACTGTAAGGAATCACTCGTATGGTATAAGTTAATGCACACATATATCTGGCTCGAGAAAGCACACACATAGGTAAAGTCCACTCACTTCATTACCACTGGTGGGTCCTAGGTTGATTCCTCCGTCCGGAGGAAGGGCAGAGTGATGCGCCCCTGGACAGGGCCCCACACGTAGTCGTGGGACGAGGGGCTCGGCCCGATGAGAACCAGGAGACTGGCCTGTCATCGAGTCTGGGGGAGACTCAGGGAGGCCTCATCCACAGGTAAGTCGCGCCCTGGTGTTCGGGGCAACTCCCAGGGCAACTGAGGACCCAGGGTACTGGAACCTGGGGCGGCTGGACTGCGACAATGGCTGGAGGGCGGCGTCGCCGACAGGGTCGTCACACGGGGACCTCGGGCCAGGGGAGTGGTAGACAGGGCCCGACGTCGGCTGCGGGGTCTGCGGAGGCTCTGCTTCGGCTGCTGTCACCTGACGTGACTAATGGCCGAAGTCGTGGTGGCACAGGGGACAACAGCTTCAGTGCGGCTAGTGCCCTGCTCTATCTCTGGCCTGACGTGACTAGTGGCCGACGTCATAGTGGCACAGGAGGTTGTAGCTCTGGTCCGGCTAATGGCCTGTACCAGGGAGCTGAGAGGACTAGTAGCAGAGGGACGGACTGTGGCCGATCCTGCCTTGTACCCAGTAATGCTAGTAGCCAGAACTGCAGCGCTACTCTGGGGGGAACGACTACAGGAGTCGGATGACTTATGGCCTGTCCTGCCCGGCCGACACGCGTCCGTGTCGCGGCCCTGTAGCGGGGATGCAACTGGGGAACGGACTGTGGCCGGTTCTGCCCCGTATTCTGCCCCGTGCCCGGTATGACTGTGGCCAACACCGCGGTGTTGCGTGGAGTTGTAAACTCCACCCCTTACCTGGAGAGTGGAATTTCGGCCGGAGACTAGGTGCCGGCGACTGCTACCTTTCCGGGTCACCACCTGGGAGCAAGAGGGGCGCCGGGAAGTGATACAGGTGGGCCGTTCCTGTTCCCAGCTGCTTCGTGTCAGCGGCGGTCCCCCGGTGGTACTGGGGGAGTTGGGGGTGCTGGTGTTGTCTGCACTGGCCATAGCATCATCTGCGGCTCCAACCACTAACTCCTGTATTTCAATAATATTAAACTCCTTTTATTTTAACGTGGCCTAAAATTACCATCCCTCTATCTTGTATGCTGGGATATGGCAGTAGATAATGACTAGATTATGATGCTAGTCACGGAGAAGTGCTATGGAAAATATGCCGAACCGTAGCCATCTTCGTGATTAGTGTCATTCTACCACTGAACTACGAGAAAGATGCTGCACAAGGACGAAAATCTGAACCAAATTAAAGAGGAGAGAGAATAACGACTCACCCTCTGTTGCATATAGTAATCTTGCATTACATGAAAAAAAATGCTAGAGTTGTCCCGACTATGACAAGGTTAAATGGAAACAAGATTAAAACATTCTTAGAGATGCATTCGATTTAAAATATGCAAGATACAGCCTAAAAACATTCTCTACCACTCAGACAACTTAGGACATGTAAAACTCTACAGATTCATGTTGCCCCATTCCACTTAAACATTTCACATACTGTATTAGTAATCGTGGTAGCAATTATTATACAGATACGAGTTGTTTTTTAGTATAGCTAATGTGTATTTGGGTTGCTAACGTTCATTAAAATGTCATAAAGTATAAAATGTAAAACTCTACGGATTCATGTTGCCCCATTCCACTTAAACATTTCACATACTGTATTAGTAATCGTGGTAGCAATTATTATACAGATAAGAGTTGTTTTTTTTGTATAGCTAATGTGTATTTGGGTTGCTAACGTTCATTAAAATGTCATAAAGTAGAAAACGAAAAAAATTATGCTAATTATCTTGTTAAGATGTTGAGATGGATTGAAGAAACGAAATAAAACACACACACAAACAAACACACACACACACACACACACACACACACACACACGTGCTGTCTTGTTTCTGTGTTTTTTTTTCATCTTTTGTTTGTACACTTTCTCTATCCTTACATCTTACCATTATTCAGAATATCTGTCTGTCTATCTATCTGTTAATTTTGTCGTCTCCACAGGCTCGAGGTGACGGAGTATTGAACCTAGAACATCTACAGGGAGCCTTCATAGTGCTGGGCCTCGGGGTGGTCGTCTCTGCCATCACCCTCCTCATGGAACTCTCCTACTCAGTCTTTAAACACAAAAAACACAGGAGTTCATTTATACAAGAGCCTTCGAATGTAAAGAATTAAGGTGCTTGAGCTGCTGGGATTTGAAGCCGTCACAAGAGCACAGAAGTGGTCCAAGGATCCCCCTCAGATGACATCAATCTGGTCTTTGTCTGTCTGTCTGTCTCTCTTTAACTGAGGGGCAACGATAAGACACGACAACACACTAGAGAAAAAAAATGGCTGAACATGGGAACAGTTATAAATAAATAAATCTATTGTATACGAGAAGAAGCGAATCGGAAGCCCGTTACCGATTATCATTATTATTATTATTATTATTATTATTATTATTATTATTATTATTATTTTATTAGTGTCTCTTGAAGGCTCTCGTAGCTTTTATACTGTGCAGTGTATTTCAGTATAATCGCTTCTTATGCATTTATCTAATAAAATCATCACTTTTAATGTACTTGTTTCTATCTCCAATAAAATAATCAGCTTCCCTTTCCCTTTCTTCTTTACATTTCCCTCGCAAGTCTGTTTATTTCCCTGCGTGTGTGTGTGTGTGTGTGTGCGTGTGTTTCCTTCTCTCTCCTTCCTTTTCTCTCTCTCTCTCTCACACACACTGAAACCCCAAACATAAGATAAATTTTCACCTCAATATCCAGACAGGTGAAGTTAGATTTAGGTGATACAACGCTGCGACTCTACATCCTTCACACAGCACTTCTTCATGACTAGCATCACAAATAAGCTTCAAAAGGAGGAAAGTCTGCGTCGTGTTAAAGTCAATGGTCTTTAGTATGGCAATAAAGTTCCTTAGTGAACAACACTGGTGCTGGAGAGGGACGCCTTCACGTGGTGGCACTGATATGGCCGGGCTGTTCCACTGGCTGGTTATAATAAATATCTTAGATCCCTCCCTATCCCCCGAGAGAAGAATGGTGGACTGAAGGAAGTCAACTTCAGACTGCAGTCCACTGGGTTCACGTTCAGATAAGTCTGCCTCTGCAACTACTACTACTACCACTGCTACTACTAATACTACTACCACCACTACTACTACTACAACTACTACCACTACTACTACTGCTACTACTACCACTACTATTACTCTTCTTTTACTACTACTACTACATCTGCTGCTACTGTACTGCTGATACTACTGTTACCACTACTACTGCTTCTGCTGCTACTTCTGTCACTTCCACTACTACTAAACTAAATGCAGCTCCAGTAATCTTGTAGTAAATTTACGGTCATAAATAATACAATATTCTTGTTTCTCCTACTTGGCCTAAAATTGCCACCTCTCCATCTTGAGTGCTGAATTGCTACGGAGGAATAACACTCAGATATGATGCTAGTCACGAAGAAACGCTGTGGAAATGACATGGAGTCGCAGTATTACTTTCTGCCACTGAGCTTCGTGAAAGAAGCTGCCAAAGGACGAAATTCTGTGCCAAGTTAAGGTAAAAGAACGGAAGTCACGAAGTAGTGCAAGGGAAGGGTGTGGAGGTAAGATGCAAAAAGACGAAAATCTGGGCCTAGTTAAGATGAACGCACTATATATATATCCAGGGTGGTCCATATATAATAAGGCTGCTCTTTCACTCAGCCAGGTGATTTCTCGTGTGGTGCAGGGACGGCTTAGCTAGGGCTGTCAGTGTCTCTCCAGGAACACAATTTCCCCCTACCCCTGACACACCCACGCCCACACCAGCAGACTGAATCGTCCCCACAACACGTCAGAAAACATCAAGTAAGTTTCTAGAGGAACGCTATCTATGGACCAGCCTGTATTATATCACGTACCAGAAATATACTAATATAACAGTATATCGGGTATATTTTACGGCTGATACATCATCACGTCAGTACATTGTGAGATATATTTTATACCTCCTTTCAGTTTTGTGAGGCTTGCAATGTGTGGAGCATCAGAGGCTTCGTAGCAATTCCTCCTCTGCTGTTTATCTTGTATAAAAATCACTCTATCATGTCAGCATGGTGGAGTTTGGTGGCTGGGTGGGTAGGGGTGGCGGGAGGAGTAGTAGGATGGGCAGGATGGGTGGGTTAGGTAGTTTAGGTGGGGTGGGTAGGATGGGTGGGTGTGTTTGGTGGGGCATCGTGGAGAAGTGTAGGAGTGTTTGGTGGGGCAGGATGGGTGGGTTGGATGGGTGGGTGCGTGGACATGTGGGAGGGTGAGTAGTAGGAAAATAGGTCCATGGGGATTAGGTCCATGGCAGGAATAGGCCCATGAGGAATATATCCTTAGGTATTTGGACCCAATGGGAGCATAGGTCCAGGCCAAGTGAGTGAAATGGGACTCTGGGGGTTGTCACCTCCATGGGATCACTCCCCCCCTCCCACCCACAATTCCCTCCCTGGTCCCGAGCAATCGAGGTATCCACGGTCATAGTTTTTTTTTCTTTCATTTTCTTTCTTCCTTTTTCTTTTTCTTTTTTCCTTTCTTTTTTTTATTTTACTCGGGCAACGCCGGGAGCCCAGCGTGTATGAAGCAGATTATATAAGATTATTCACTGCCACAACCCTAAAACAAAAGAGACCATCCTTTCTCTTCATACTTTTGTTTTTATATTAAATAGTTGACTTTAATATCCACCATCACCACAGCAGGCAGAGAAGTGTCGGCAAAACTTCTGCTAATGTTTGTGGGAAAAAATATACATCTACAGTTCTTTTCTGGGATTTTGTATTTCGTAACACTGCATTGAACAGCACCGAGAAGTAAAGAATAACGAGTTTAATGAGTTTTTTTCCCCTTCCATTACGTCAGAATCATAACATTTGTTGTGAATATTGTACTTTATGTGTGTGTGTGTCTGTTTGTGTGTGTGTGTGTGTTTCTTCTGGTGTATACTTTTCCTGTGACAGACTTTATGTTCGTCCGATGCAAGATTAAAAAGAGCAAATGTACATCTTATTCAAAATGTAATGTCTTCTCGTGTGCTGCTCACCAAAACAAATATGTCATTTTACAGTTTTTTTTTCGAACAACTTTTTCAGATCAAGTGTTTTCTTCACTTCCCTTCTTTCTAACCTTCTCCTCTCGGTACGTGGCTGATCCTAGGTGCTATGGAGATATCGTAACACCTGTCTCTTAGCGATTTATTCTATTACATATCATTCTTCTACTGTATGGCAATGGTACAAACGAGTAACATCAGTGCAAAGGCTTCACATAAATTCAGTCTCAGGAAGACACCCACAGGTACTACGTTTGGACAGCAGAAAGAATCCCTGAATACCTTATATAAGTGATTTATTAGAACAACTGAGAATTTTGCTTGTCTAACTGGGCGCCAACCTTAAAAAAAAAAAAACGGATAATCTTAAAAACACAAAAAGCCTCAAAAAAATATTCACAGGCTGCATCAAGACCACAAATATGTATCACTTACACCAAGAAATATGAATACATGTAATCAAACATCCTACGCATATGAGAAGCACATAGTTTATTGCTTAAGCTCAATGCCCATCCCACCCCTGCACGTGTAACTTCATGTTGCATTACCCTTGTCCATAAAGAAATAGGAAATGAACGACTGCCTAACACAAAACAGAGTATTTCAGCAACATTCCCTCTGCAACACCCAACATCACACTTCACAAACATATACTTATAAACACATGACCACAACAGCCATCCAATGCCCCCCGCAAAACATCTTCCTTCAAGAACCACCATCAGACATACACCCCTCAGAAACTACCCTACCCAGAGAGACACTAGTACACCCAACATGACTGTGATGCGGCCACCACCCTTCCCTGCCACAACACCAACACAAAATACAACTCATAGACAATGCACTATACCCACAAGGCAGTGCATCCCCCCACCCACACACCACGACATACTTATCTCATGCATCACACTATAACAGCACAGGTCATCCATCATCCTAGCCTCAACAAAGACCTCAGGGAGCGACAGACTGAAGTGCTTGGTTCCCTGCAGTCAGTGATTCACGTTCAGATACAACAACAACAACAACAACAACAACAACTACTACTACTACTTCTACTACTACTACTACTGCTACTGTTGCTACTACCACCACCACCACAACCATCACCGTGTATATCTGCCGTGTCGAAAAACATCATCACTTCTTCAGAACCTACCCATCTTGAGTAAAGGTTACGTAAGCAAGTGTGCGTGGCTAAGAGAAGGAATCAGAGCCAGTGTTTGTGATTCGATCATCTTTATATGTTGTTCTTTTAGAATCTAGTGCTTGATTTGAATACCATTTTTTTTTTTTTTAAATACTCTGAATCTCTCATTCTCAGATCGACCACGAAATCCTTGGGCAGTGAATGAGTCAGTGTGGGTGAGTTTCCAATGATGACACACACACACACACACACACACACACACACACACACACACACACAGTGGCAACGCTCTCGTTTAGCATCTGCTAAGACGGGGGTTCGCGCCTTGCTTGGGATGGGAAAAGTTTCACTCACGAAGCAGGTGGTCACTGTCCTCCTTGAGGAAGATGATGGGTGTGTGTGTGTGTATGAAGATCATGGCTTTGCCCATAGATGGGAATATATTAGCTCTCAGCTCGGTTCCTGGAGGGCAAAATGCTGATGATCACAACTATCACGTGATCCTGACCGACCCGGTGAATTACACACACACACACACACACACACACACACACACACACACACACACACCTTATTGCATCATGTGTGGGACATTTTGAAGTTTAATGATAAAGTGTTGGTGAGGGTTGGTAGGTAGTGGTGGTTGGGCGGTGGTGTATGGACTGGATTGGTAGGTCATGTAGGTAGGACAGTAGGCAGGTTGGTAGGTAGGTAAGAGTGGTAGGATCAGGTTAGTAGAGTGACGATCTGTTGGTAGGTAAATTACTTTGTTGGTAGATAGGCTGTGTTGGTAGGAACGTAGGTAGGCATGTAGGTAGTTTGATATATGGATTGAAATAAGATCTGGTGGTAGATAGGTTATGATAGTAGGTAGGTCATGTTGGTAGGAGTGTAGGTTAGTACGTTAGTTTGGTAAGTCGGTTTTGCAGGTAGCGATGGGATATGTTGGTAGGCAGGTATGGTATGTATGTAGATCACGATGAAATTTGTTGGTAGGTTGGTTATTATGTTAGGAAGATTATATGGGAAGGCAGGTAATTAGGTAGGGGGGACGTCAGGTTTGTAGATACGTAGGTAGACCAGGCATGTGTTTGTGTGTGTGTGTGTGTGTGCGTGTGTGTGTGTGTGCCAATAATTTTTGCCCTTTGCTCGACTCAGGCACTCAGATCTGGTTCTTTCACTTAGTTTTTACAGTAACAAATCCTTGTATTTTGCAGTAACATCTAAAGCTATATAAACCTGGAAATCATAAACTTATATCGTGTTTCATTTGATCTCAGAGGAGCAAAGTGAGCTGATGAACTGACAATAAGTTAAAAATTAATCTCTCTTGTCATCCCTTGCCTCGTTCTCACCTTGATTATCCCCTTCTTTTCTGCCCCATATCAGTTTGTCCTCCACTTGCTTTTTTTTTTCCTTCAACTTTTCCATTTTTCTGCTATATTCCTTTTCGTATCATTCTTCCTTCTCTCTCTCTCTCTCTCTCTCTCTCTCTCTCTCTC
>JAGKTI010022345.1:0-15296 GCA_018397915.1 Birgus latro | reverse complement strand
TAGGTTAGGTTAGGTTAGGTTAGGTTAGGTTAGGTTAGGTTAGGTTAGGTTAGGTTAGGTTAGGTTAGGTTAGGACCGGACATGAAATTCACTGCCTTTCACCATTTTTCATAGCTGGTGCACTTAAAAACCATGCATGAAAAAATTAAATTGCAAGCAGGAAATTATGATTAACATTTTTGGTAATTTTTTAACACATTTACAGCATGATGAAAACAGGTTAGACATGAAAATCTTTATGGAAATCATCTTTCACACAGTTTATGCATGAGATTAATGATATGGAAAGAACAAAACAAGGAATTTTGATGAAGTTAGGGTACTTACGAAAAAGAAGCCACCATCCTGATGTAATAACCCGCTCGATCATCTCAGACTCTGACAGGAAGACCTTGCACCTGACACACCTTTCAAATTGAGAATCACCAGCACTTCTCACCAACACTTTCCACAACGTTTTTTTTTTATAACTGGTATCACATCACTTCACTGCACTGTACATAACAGTAAATTCCCATGTGGTCTAGTGACGAGCCCTGGAGAATTTAGTCGCTGTCAGAGTCCGAGATGAGCAGACGGAGGCGGCGGAGGGGCATCTTGGTGGGACGTGGTGATACACTATCCACTACAGAGAACTCCAAAGATAGACGCAAACTAACATCCAGCGGTGACTCAGCCGTACCTGATGTGCTGGGCTGTGGCTCGGAGCTAGAAGGCCTGTCTTGGTGAGCTAATGGTGTGAAGCGAGGGTTGACGACAGCAGGGTTGACTGGCCTGAAAAAACTGTCAATGGTCGATTGACGCAAAGGATGACGATTTTGACAATTAATGATGCGCTGCCTAAAAGCTCGGAATTCACCCGCAAAATCCAAGGGCCCCATCTCCCTGTCGCAGTCCAGGTGTTCTAGGTAGTCAAGGACGAACTCCACATACGCCCGGAGTGTGCTCAGCCTGGGGATGGTTGGGGTAGTGGCAAGCCGAGAGGAGTCCGCATCATCGTCGCTGTCCTCGTCAGAATCTTCCTGCTGGGTACTCGGACCAGCAACAGTAGATGCGATCTCGGTATCAGACATCATCTGATACCCAGGATCACCCTTATCGTCATCCAACCACTCGCGCAATTCGTCGACATCCACACTGTCTCCACCCACATGAAGCCTTGCATGGAAGTCATCCACATCAAAACCAAGAAAATCGTGCACCACGTCACTTCCATGAAGCAGCCGAGACCAACCATTTTCTAAAGTCTTGACAGAGACTTCCCTCCATGTATTGGCCCAGTTGAAGATGGCAGACTTGAGGTTGTATCGGCGAATGTTTTCGAGAATTTTTTGTCCTAGCATGTCTCGTCCTTCCCTGCGATCGTCCTCGTCCTCGTACACAACCATCACCTCGTCCAAAAACTTCCGTCGGTATAGCCTCTTCATTGCTACAATCACTCTCTGGTCCATTGGTTGGATGAGAGCAGTTGTATTAGGTGGCAAAAACAGACACCTGATGCGACCATTCTCAGCAACCAAATCCTTGTCTGATGAATGTGCAGGTGCATTGTCTAGAATCAGGAGGGCCTTTACCTGGTCTATTCGGGTTTTCAGTATCTCCGTCTGATAACGAATGACCTCCTTTACAAAGTGTTGGTGGAACCAATTTCTGAAGATCTTGGTTGTGAACCAAGCCTTCAGAGAATGATACCACACGACAGGAAGGGCATCCATTAACCCACGAAGAAACCTAGGCTGCTTTGCACGGCCTACAATAATGGGCTTGAGCCAGTGCATGCCGTTAGCATTTGCACAGCACAAAGCAGACACTCGTTGCTTGGAGAGCCTGGGGCCAGGCAAACGCTTCTCTGTCTCCTCTGCAAGAGTGTTTGTGGGTATTGAACGGTAAAATAGGCCAGTTTCGTCAGCGTTGTAAACCTGACCGAGAGTGAGGCCCTCCCTATCAATCAAGCCCTTCACCTTCTGCCGAAACTGTTCTATTCCTTCATCGTTAGCGTCCAGAGCTTCGCCATGGGTCTTACGGTTGGTAAATCCGTGTCGTAACTTGAATGCGATGAGCCAACCTTCAGATGCCTTGAAGTCTGGGGTGTCCTGTAGCCTTGCGAACTTCTCAGCAGCAGCTTTCAGCTCCGTTCCACGTACCAACCAACACACCAGCAGCGCGTTGTTGTCGATACCAAATCAACGTGGACTGGTCGATGTCTGCATACTTAGGAGTAAACATCACCTTCCTCTCCATGTTCTGTTTGGTCTTCGAAGCGAAATCAGCTGTGTACTGCTGTAGTTTGTCTCGGGACTTCTTGATATCAAACAAGGTGGAGCGAGGGAGGTTGAATTCACGACAAATCCGTGATGTCGGCCACCCGGCGTCCACCTTTTCCAATATCTGCTTCGTCTTCTCCAGAGTCAGAACCACTTTCTTCCTCTTCTCAGGTGGCGGGGCCATCATCACACACATGATGAAGAAGGTGAAGAGCAGCATCAAGCCCTGCAGGAGGTAGGGTATCACCACAAAAGCAATCACTTCGGCCGCCATTGTCGGAGCTGTTCACGAGGCAGCAACATAGTGGGAAATGGGACCAACAGACAGGCACCACACGCGTAAACACAGCCGATCGGCACGCGCGGGAAATTCAACCTGACGCGGTAAAAAAAAAATCGATTTTTTTCGAATTTTTGGGCATTTTGGGGGGTGGGCAGCCCATGAAATCCGAGTAGTGGGTGTCCGAATAATGAGGAGATTACTGTATATATATACTTTCCTCTCCTCCTTCCTTCTTTCCTTCCTTCATCTTCAGTCTTTCTTTACCTCATTCTTTCCAAGTCCTTCTGCCTATGGGTGACTTTACACTCCCTCTTCCATTTTTCTTTCCTCCATTCTTTCCTCTTCCTTCTGCCTATGGGTGACTCTATACTAAGTGACAAGCCAAATGGTTTCCTGTACACCAGGAAACCATTTACTACGCTGGGTGATAACCATATAACCAAATTATGGCGCCAGGTGGTTTAGTGAGTAACTATGGAGCTCCAGTCAGATTGAGCCAGTGAAGGTTTATATCTAAAGGGTGGTTGGAGTTTACTGCTCATGTTATACCACTCAGGGATGAGTGAGGCTGGTCACTCTCATCTTAAATGTTAGGACCAACGTGCCTAGCCCCAGGCTCCTACACTCCTCATGAGGCAACGTAGGATTGGATGATGGATGGATATACACTTAATCCTCGAGTAACACTTGGTTGAGTAACACGTTTTTGTTCTAACGTGGCCAGCAAAATGTGACAGATATTTATCCACACGTGGTGAAACTTGAGCTCACGCGGGAAGTCAGCTGGCCTGACGACGAAATTTGAAAGGCACGCGCTATGACGTCACCTGCCAAACGGCCATGGTTGTTTGGATTGAGGTACCTCTATTCCTTTCCAGCATGACCAGATATAGCTGTTAGCATGTCATTAAATTTGTGCATAATTTTATAAAATTCGGAATTATTTTGGCATATTTTTTATATCAAATTAAGTACTGCACTAAGGTTAGCAAGGTATGTCATCACTAGGGCTGATGCTGTTAGCCTATGCCATACACTATTCCTACACTACTCTGATACTACTCCTCATCTAGTGTGTAATAAACCATACATATACCTCTTAGGCTCTTTAGTTTATAACATATAGCATAGCTAATAATTATCAAAGGGCGTGTGGCTACGCCCACGAATGTATAACCACGATGTGGCTTACAACCGACGAATGTGTACAGCAACTGTTGATGATGGTAGCTAAATCAGCAAAAAAGTCGCTAAATATACAGATGAGTTCTTACACTGCGGCAATGTTTAATACCTAGACGCTAACAGTGATAAGAAACAGGGAGGTGAGCATGGAAGTGAAAAAGTTGTTACATGACAGTATTGTGATACCAACTCTGACATATGGAAGTGAAGCTTGGACCCTGTTGGAAGGACAGAAGTCAAGAGTGAGAGCAGTGGAAATGAGTTATTTGAGAGGAGCATGTGGAGTCACATGGAGAGACTGACTAACAAATGAGGAAGTGAAGGAGCGTTGTGGTGTGGTTGAGGACGTGACGGGAAGCGTTAGGAGAAACACATTAAGGTGGTTTGGACATGTGGAGAGGATGGAGAGTGAAAGACTGATGAGGAGAGTGTATGTGAGTGAGGTGGAGGGGGCGAGAGGGAGGGGGAGGCCGAGGATGAGATGGAGGGATGGAGTGGAGAGGTATAAGAGAGAGGGAGGGTATGAGTTGGGAGCGTGGTAGTGAAATGGCAGGGGACACAGTGACATGGAGGCGATTTGTTTGTGGCCACCCAGTTCGGGATCAAGGCGTCTGGCAATAGATAGATAGAAGAAGGGGTACAAGTGAGTTTTGGAAAGTGGCCAGAACACACTGTACCGTTATATATATTGTTTCAACGTGAGGAGTGGCTTTGATAGAGAAGGAATTCAGCTGTGAAAAAATTAATAATAATAATAATAATGCTTTATGATGAATTTGCCACTATAATTAAATATTTATTATTAATAACATTTTACTTTCCTGCTGCGTAATGATGCCAATCTCAATGTGTTAGTGGAGTGATCATATATCTGCTAACCTTAGCGCTGCCTCCCCGATCGCAAGGTACTGTACGAGGCTTTTACAAAACTATGTTAACTCTTAGGAACGTCTCACAGTTTTGATATGTTTTGGAGCCTGGGAACAGACTACTGTGAATAGGGAAGGCCACTTTGATAAATTCTGCCCCAGTTATTTCCGGGCCAGACGCAGCGCTGCCAGGCAGGGTAATTACCCTGTTTTAGGGTAATTTCAGCGCTTCCAGGGAAATAGAAATTTGGAAAAACGATATTTATGAAGATCAGCTGTCAACTTCAGGGAACAGCATGGTGGACTGAAGAGGTGAGAGAGGCTGTGGCACAAAAGAAGAAAGCATGTAATGAGTGGATGAGGAACAGGGGCGTCGAAGAAGCTGAGAGACGGACGAGAGAGTTACATGTAGAGAGGAGGAGAGAGGTGAAAAGATTAGTAAGAGTGAGTAGGAAGAGAGTGGATAAGGAATTTGGAAGGAATTTGAGTGCAAAGTGGTGGGAATGTAAGAAAATGTTCTGGAAAGAGGTAAAGGGAGCTAGACAGGGTGCCAACAAAGTTAGTGGGGGTGTGAAAGATAAAAGTAGATTACTAGTGGAGAAGGGAGAAAAAGTGAAGAGACGGAGAGAACACTTCAACGAATTGTTGAACAAACAGAATGAAAAGTAATGCAAGTATAAGTGGCTGGGGAATGGCAGGGAGAAGGAGGGTTGTGAGAAGAGAGGAAGAAATCAGTAGGATGGAAGTGGTGCAGCAATGAAGGGGAAAGCCCCAGGAATTGATGGAATGTGTGGTGAAATGCTGAAGCAAGGGAGAGAGATAGTAATAGAATGGATGTGGAAGGTGTCCGGATTGGCCTGGGAGGGAGGTACAGTCCCGGAGGATTGGAAGTCAGGTATAATTATTCACCTGTACAAAGGAAAAGGGGAAAAAGAAGTGTGTGGTAATCATAGGGGCATATGCCTTCTCAGTGTAATAGGAAAAGTATATGGCAGGATACTTATTAACGGAGTTAAGGAAATAACAGAGGAATTAGTTGGAGAAGAACAGGGAGGTTTTAGGAAGGGAAAAGGTTGTGTAGACCAGATATTCATTCTTAGATCTTTAGTGGAAAAGCTTCTAGAGAAGGGAAAGAAGTTGTATGCAGCCTTCATGGATTTGGAGAAAGCATATGACAGGGTGGATAGACAAGGATTGTGGAAAGTATTAAGAATATATGGAGTGGATGGAAAGTTGTTGAAGGCAGTGAAGAGTATGTATGAGGATGCTAAGGCCGCAGTGCGTGTGGATGGCAAACTGAGTGAATCTTTCCATTTGAAGGTTGGATTGAAACAAGGATGTGTCATGTCTCCATGGTTGTTTAATCTGTACATGGATGGGGTTATAAAAGAGATACAAGGTCGGGCAGTGTATGTTGAAGCGGCCCTAGCGAGAGAGGGCAGTGTTTGGAAACTACCTGTACTATTAATTGCAGATGATACTGAGATGTTGAGTGAAGATGAAGGGGAGCTGCAAGGCTTGGTAGATGAGCTTGGGAGAGTGTATAAGAAACGGAATCTAAAGGTGAATGTAGGGAAGAGTAAAGTGATGGTCTTCGAGAGAAGTGAAGCCAGTGAATCTACAGTGAGCTTGGATGGGAAGGATATGGAGAATGTGAGTGCATTTAAGTACTTGGGTAGGGTGATGAATAAGGATGGAACTCTGGAAGGTGAAGTGCTTGAAAGGGTGCAGCAGGGAAATAAGGTTGCTGGTTTGCTGAAAGCAGTGATAAGAAACAGGGAAGTGAGCATGGAAATGAAAAAATTGTTACATGACAGTATTGTGATACCAACTCTAACATACAGAAGTGAAGCTTGGACCCTGTTGGAAGGACAGAAGTCAAGAGTGAAAGCAGTGGAAATGAGTTATTTGAAAGGAGCATGTGGAGTCACATGGAGAGACAGACTAACAAATGAGGAAATGAAGGAGCGTTGTGGTGTGGTTGTGGACGTGATAGGAAGCGTTAGGAGAAACACGTTAAGGTGGTTTGGGCATGTGGAGAAAATGGAGAGTGAAAGATTGACGAGGAGAGTGTATGTGAGTGAGGTGGAGGGAAGGAGAGGAAGGGGGAGGCCGAGGATGAGATGGAGAGATGGAGTGGAGAGGTACATTAGGGAGGGGGGTGTGAGTTGGGATTGGGGTAGTGAAATGGCGGGGGACAGAGCGACATGGAGGTGATTTGTTTGTGGCCACCCCGTGTGGGATTGAGGCATCTGGAAATAGATAGATAGAAGATGACCTAACCTAACATAACCTAGCTTCACTTTATCTTTCTTTCCGCTGCAGGCCTAGGCTAGTAGGGCAGCCTAGGTTAGGTTAGGTTTGGTGAACTTTGCTTTTTCCCATGGATTATGATGTGTTTGAAGTGATTTTGGTGTTCATTTATGTTAGAAAATCACTTGTTCCACTTTCCCCTCGGGTACTGGGGGGGGAGGGATATCTCGAAAACTAGTTATTTCTGACAAAAATTAATATAAAAATTGCTTGTAACACATCAAAATCCATGGGAAAAAGCTAAGTTCACCCAAAAAAAAAAAAATGGGTTGACAGCTGATCTTCATAATTACCGGAAAAACACTAAATTCTACGGTGATTTACCATAGACTGCAAAACTATCACTTCCATTGCCCCATTAGCATCTAACTTTCCAAATCTTGTGACCGAGGATGACATAAGGAGCATTGATAATGACTGGCGTTTGCTACGGAACACAGAACTGAATGTCCAAAGCGACATTAGTGTTTGGAAAATTTGGATGGAAGAGTTTAAAGAAAGGTGAATGTTCACTCATGTTTCTATTGGTGGGAAATTTCATGACAAAACTGTTATGCTTGCCCCATTCTAGTGCCAGCATTGAGAGGATTTTTTCTCAAATCAGTCAGATGAAAACAAAAACAAGAGCATGATTCATGCCAAGAGAACCTTGGAAAATTCAATATCAGTCAAGTTCGAAGTTACATCTGCACACATGAATCTGATGATGGACTGCATTTATAAGCATGACCACGAGTAAATGAACTAAGAACAATGGCAACATGAGTGGATAGCATTGCAAGCAGACATGAGTAAACTTTTATATTCAATTATTCCATTACTATACAATCATGTTAATATTGCTTATATATGCATATACTGTATGACCTTAAAAAAATTCTAGGGAAATTTTGAGGTAAACAGAGTAATGTTAAGGGCTGTGATGCTGTATGGTAGTGACACCTGGGCAGTAAAGGAAGAGGATATTCGCAGGTTTAAACGTACAGAAATGACAATGATTAGGTGGATGTGCAGTGCGTCCCTGCGTGCAAGGCCTGGGGGGGTTGGGTTTACGATGGAAGGGTTAAAGGACTGAACAGGGAGGCTGCCAAAGATCGAGCAGCATGGAGAGCCGCCATTAGGTGACCAAGGCCGAAACATGCAAGCATGTTGGAGCCTTCAAAAACGAAACGAAGCCAAAACAAAACGAATGTAGGGTAATAATGGCAACTCGACCTGGCAGTACTGGCCCAGACGGCAGGCCTCTCCACTGTTGACGACAACTCGCACCTTGCTAATGACGATTATAATGTTGCATCAGACAGTGAGCTCAGCTCCATTGTTTTAACCCTGTTCTTCGAATGATTCAACTTCGCTATTGAAGGGGGATATACAAGGGCAGCAACAACTTAACAATGACAACAATATTGGGGGTGGGGAGCGAGAGGGGAGTGCTGCAAAGCTTGGCAACATCACACGGGTACCCAGCCTAAGTTTTTTGTTAATGCCATTTCCATACTATTCATGTTTTTTATTAATAGTTATATAGGAGGAGGCTGTAGCACGGGCCGAACAGGGTGGTACTCCCGAGGGGAATGGGAATGTTGGTGATAGGGAGAGCTGGAACTCCTGTTTCACTAGCTACCTAACCATCCCCCTTTGCTGACCTTTTCAGAGTGACAGTAACATGGCGAGTAGACCAGCATACTCTCCCAAACATTTCCTCTAACTATCTTATGCACTACACCACATGAGCTTTACATATCATGCAACATATCCCACTTCGTTACAGGGATTGACGCCAGCAAGGACATCCAGCCAGAAAACTTTGCCCCAGCTACCTAGTAGCGGACTTTTGGGGGAAGGTGTGACGGGCATTCCGCCAGCATAGATCATGGGTGCGGGGCGAGATGGGCCTCGAACCTGTGCTAGAGGGTACAGGGCATTGCGGTTCCCAGGCTGCCGCTTCACCTCAATAAAGAGGAGGCCGAACCTGGGAGTAGCGCCCCACGAGGCTGCCCTATCAGTGGGTGTATAATGGTGGGGCAGTTGCAGTGCCAAGGTGTGCTTGGAGGGTGTCCAAGCAGCTGTCCTGGCGATAGGGGTCCCAGATCCATTGCCTGGACCTAGGACTGCGAAATGAGTCGGGTCTTTGGACTGTTTACCCCCCTTTATTTTACTGACTATGAATTACAAGTATAAGGATCAAAGCAAGCCTGAGGACAGTAAATCACCCAAGGGGTTTAGAATGGGTTCGTGGAATGTGGGAAGTTTAAGGGGCAGAGCAGGGGAAGTCGTTGAGGCATTCAGTAGGAGGTGGGTGGATGTGGCATGTTTGCAGGAAGTCCGGTACAGGGGTGGATCAGCCAGAAAGATTGTTGGGAAGGATTGATACTATAAGTTGTTTTGGCAGGGGTGAACTGACGGATATGGGGGGGGGTGTGGGTGTGTTTGTTGCGGAGAAATGGGTGGAATACATCATGAATGTTATAAGAGTAGGTGATAGGATATTAGTAGTGAAAATTTTGTTCGGTAGGAAAATGATTTCAATTACATCGGCATATGCTCCACAGATAGGACTCGATGACGCAGACAAGGAGAGATTTTGGTATGATTTAATAAGTGTAGTAGGTGGTATGGGCGATGATGAGGTAGTGGTTTTGGGAGGGGATTTCAATGGTCATGTGGGTGAAGTGGCTCAAGGTTATGAAGGAGTCCATGGAGGATGTGCATATGGTGTGAGGAATGCAGAAGGGGAAAGAATACTCGAGTTTGGGGAGGCTATGGACATGATTGTGTGCAACACACATTTCAGAAAAAGAATGAGTCGGTTGATTACGACGAGTCCGAGAGAAACAACAGTCAGATAGATTATTTTCTGGTCAGGAGGGTTGATAGGAGATTAGTGAGGGATGTTAAAGTTATAGGAAGCGAGGAGTGTGTGCAGCAGCACAAACTGTTGATTTGTGACATGGTGCTTAAGGAACGAGTGATGAGATGGAGGACATATGTACCTAGGAGGAAAATATGGAAGCTGGGAAACCAATCAGAAAGGGATGCCTTTTATAGTGAGATGAGGAGAGTGGTGGCTGAACAGGGAGCCGTAGATAGAGGCATTAATGAACAGTATAGAGCCCTTAAGAACAACCTCTTGAGAGGTACCGATGCAATATGCAGTTGGACAAGAGGCCCAACAAGACATAAAGTAACTTGGTGGTGGGATGGGATGAGGGTGTAGAAGCCGCAGTTAAGGAGAAAAGAAGGCTTTTCCAGGAATGGAAGAAGGGTGGTAACAGGGAGGAGTACTTGGCTGCCAAGCGCAGGGCTAGAAGAAAGTTATACAGGGCGAAGTCTGAGTCACAGAGACTTTTACTTGATAATCTAAATCATGGGGAAAGAAAAAATACGATTTTTAGGGTGGCAAATCAGGTGAAGAGGGATAATTGGGATATTGTATGTGATCAGTGTGTGTGAAGAATGATGAAGGAAGTGTAGAGGTGAACAGTGGGGATATTAAACAAGCATGGAGAGAGCATTATAGCCGGTTTTTGAATGAGGAGTTTGACTGGGATAGGGAAGGTTTGGAGAAAGCAGATCCAGTGTTTGGCCCTTGCCCTTCGATTGCGCTGCTACTGTGAGTGAGGCAATAGGCAGGATAAAGGTGGGGAAGGCAGCAGGTGTGTCTGGATTGACTGCCGAAATGTTGAAGGCCTCAGGAGATACTGGGGTAAGGTTAGTCACTGACCTGATAAATATGATTATATATGAGTGTGTCGTCACAGATGTGGCACTTTGAAGCTGCAGATTGGGAGGCCCTCAGGCAGTACTTCTTTGATTTTCCTTGGAATGATTATTGCTTCCATGGACGGGAGCCATCTGAGTGTGCCTTGCGCATTACGGAGGTTATTCCCTCAGGCATGGAAGCATACATTCCTTTCTCATATCCTCTGACTAATGCAAGAAAGCCTTGGTTTAATCACGCTTGTTCTAATGCTGTCCGCAACAAGGAGAGGTCCTATAAGAGGTACCGGAGCCAACCCACCCCTGAATCACATCTTTTATATATTTCTGCCCGGAATCGTGCTAAGTCTGTTCTTCGCTCTGCTAAAAATAATTTCATCCATGCTAAATGTTCTCAACTCTCCAACTCGAATTCTTCTAGCTCCTTCTGGCACCTTGCCAAAAAACCTTTCCAACAACATTACCTCATCATCCTTCCCTCCTCTTTTCTACTCTGATGGCTCTGTAGCTATTTCTTCTACTGACAAAGCAGATCACTTCGCTCAGACTTTCTCCTCCAATTCCACCTTAGACGATTCCGGTGCTATTCCTCCATCACTTCCCCCCTCTGACTTCCTCTTGACTGACATTAAAATTTATTCAGCTGATGTATTTTCTGCCATCACTGGCCTCAATACTAACAAGGCATATGGGCCTGATGGAGTCCCTCCTGTTGTCCTCAAAAAATGTGTTTCTATGCTTACACCCTGCCTAGGTAAACTCTTTTGCCTTTGTCTATCAACTTGTACCTTTCCTTCTTGCTGGAAGTTTGCTCTCATTCAGCCAGTCCCAAAGAAGGGTGACCATCCCCAACCTCTAACTATCATCCAATTGCTTTAATATCCTGTGTCTCAAAAGTTTTCGAGTCAATTCTTAACAGAAAAATTTTAAAGATGCTCCTGTCACAATCTTCTTTCTGATCGTCAGTATGGGTTCTGTCAGGGATGCTCCACTGGCGATCTTCTCACCTACCTTTCAGACTCCTGGTCATCCTCCTTTTGGGACTTTGGCGAAAGCTTTGCCGTTGCACTTGACATCTCAAAGGCTTTCGATCAAGTCTGGCATAAATCTTTAATTTCCAAACTGCCCTCCTACGGTTTCTATCATTCTATCTGTGCCTTCATCTCTAGCTTCCTTTCTGGTCGTTCTATAGCTGCTGTCGTAGATGGCCATCGTTCTTCTCCTAGACCTATCAACAGTGGTGTTCCTCAGGGCTCTGTCCTATCACCAACTCTCTTCCTTTTATTCATCAATGACCTTCTAAGCCGTACATTTTATTTTTATTTTTATTTTTTATGTGTCCGACTCTGGGCATAGGCTTCACAGCCTGCTATCAAGGCCCAGTCGTCCTCCTACAATCTACATGTCACCACTTCGGCGCTTAACACCCACCGTCCATATTGAATACATGCTAGGGCTGTCTCATACAGGACTGGTGTATTGGTATTAGCGGGGTCATTTTTACGACATGTCGGCGGGTCTTCTGGTAGATCAGTAAAGCCTGATTTAATGAAATTCAAATCCTTAAATTGTTCCCTGCACCAGCGAGGATTCGAACCTGGGTCCCACGGGACCGCAAGCCAACTCTTTACCGATCGAGCTACCATCTAACCCTATCCACTCATATGCTGATGATTCCACCCTTCACCTTTCCATTCGGTTTCCACAACGTCCTTCTCAGCAGTTACTTCAACAAAAAGGGATGAGGCTATGGCACACCTAATGTCTGAATTGGCTCATATCTCTGACTGGGGTAAAAATAATCTTGCTATTTTTAATGCATCAAAAACTCAGTTCTCACACTTATCAACCCGACAAAATCTTCCTCAGGATTACCCACTAATGTTTAATAATGAACAGTTATGTCCTGCATCATCCTTGAACATGCTTGGGGTATCATTCTCTTGGGATTTGTCTTGGAAAGAACATATTACATCTCTTGTGAAATCTGCTTCCAAGAGATTAGGTGTGCTAAGCCGATTCCGAACTTTCTTTATCCCTGCACAGATGTTGACCTTGTACACGAGTTTTATTCGCCCGTGTATGGAGTACAACTCTCATGTGTGGGGAGGCTCCCCACATGCAGCTCTTCTCAATAGGATGGAGTCAAAGGCTTTTCGTCTCATTAACTCTCCTCCTCTTACTGATTCCCTTCAACCTTTGTCTCTTCACCGCACTGTTGCATCTTTATCTCTCTTCTATCGCTACTTCAACGGTCACTGTTCCTCTGAACTGTCTGCTTGCATCCCTCCACCTCTACAATGGGCACGTAGTACCCGTCTAGCAACAAACTCTCATCCTTATTCTGTCCAACTCTCTAATGCAAGAGTTAACCTTTACTCCCAGTTCTTCAATTATGCAACTGGTCAACTCTGGAACTGTCTTCCTCTGTCTGTATTTCCTGCTTCCTATGATCTCCAGTCTTTCAAACGCAATGTGTCAAAGCATCTCGAAATGAACGGATCTTAAATTTGGCTATCTTTTGTATTGTTTTTGCTTTTCCTTGGAAGGAACAGTGTGCAGCCCTGTGGCCTTTGGTTCTTTCTTCCTTGCATTAAAAAAAAAAAAAAAAGATGATTGGCTGAAGAGTGTAACTGTAAATGTGTACAAAGGGATGGGTGATGCCCTGGAAAGGGGAAATTACAGAAGTATAAAGCTCTTAGATCAGATAATGAAAAGTAATCTCTCTACTATCCGGACGGCCACCTATCCGGTTACATCACTATTCGGACATCGTGGGCTGATGGCAAAAAAAAAAAAAAAAAAAAAAAAAAAAAAAAAAAAATTCCCGATTTTTTTTTTTGAGCGCGCCAACTAGCTCACTTCCCGCCCTATCCCCCTCCTTCAAGTTCAGTCTCAACTCCCGTGAACAGTGGATGGCTGTCCGATCGTTTGCGGTATTTTTGCACTTGTTTAAATAATCATAAGTCACAGTGCTAAGGATTAAGTGTAGTTAAACACTGGATTACTGGACATACAGTAATCCCTCAAATATCCAGACATCCAATAACCGGACATACTCACTAACCAGATATTCTGGGCTGCCCAACCCCCAAAATGCAAAAAAATCTGAAAAAAATCAATTAATTTTCGATTTTTTGGGACCACGTCAGTTTGAATTTCCCGCCCGCGCCGATCGCGTATGTTTACACTTGTGGTGTCTGTCTGTCGGTCGCCATTACCCAGTCTGTTACTGACTCATGGACACCTCCGACAATGGCGGCGATATTGATTGCTTTTGTGGTGATACCCTACCTCCTACAGTGCTTGATACTGCTCTTCATCTTCATCATCATGTGTGTGATGATAGAATTTACTGTTATGCACAGTGCAGTGAAGTGATGTGATTCCAGTTATAAAAAAAAAAAACCGTTGTGTAAAGTGTTGGTGATAACTGCTGGTGATTCTCAATTGGGAAGGTGTGTCAGGTGCAAAGTCTTCCTGTCAGAGTGTGAGATGATAGAGTGGGGCAGCTTCTTGTTCGTAAGTACTGTACCCTAACTTCATGACTAACCTGTTTTCATCATGCTGTAAATGTGTTAAAAGATTACCAAAAATGTTAATCATAATTTCCTGCTTGCAATTTAATTTTCCCATGCATGGTTCTTAAGTAAAACAGCTAGAAAAAAGGTGGAAGATGTGCATTTCATGTCCGGTCCTAACCTAACCTAACCTATGGTTACCATAAAGATTTTCATGCCTAACCTGTTTTCATGATGCTGTTAATGTGTTAAGAAATTACCCTAAATGTTAATCATAATTTCCTGCTTGCAATGTAATTTTTCCATGCATAGTTCTTAAGTAAAACAGCTAGTAAAAAGGTGAAAGATGTGAATTTCATGTCCGGTCTTACCCTAACCTAACCTATGGTTTCCATAAAGATTTTTATGCCTAACCTGTTTTCATGATGCTGTTAATGTGTTAAGAAATTACCCTAAATGTTAATCATAATTTCCTGCTTGCAATTTAATTTTTCCATGCATGGGTCTTAAGTAAAAGAGCTAGAAAAAAGGTGGAAGATGTGAATTTCATGTCCGGTCCTAACCTAACCTAACCTATGGTTACCATAAAGATTTTCATGCCTAACCTGTTTTCATGATGCTGTACATGTGTTAAGAAATTATCCTAAATGTTAATCATAATTTCCTGCTTGCAATTTAATTTATCCATGCATGGTTCTTAAGTAAAACAGCTAGAAAAAAGGTTGAAGCAGTTAATTTCATGTCCGGTCCTAACCTAACCTAACCTATGGTTACCATAAAGATTTTCATGCCTAACCTGTTTCATCATGCTGTACATGTGTTAAAACATTACCAAAAATGTTAATCATAATTTCCTGCTGGCTATTTAATTTTTCCATGCATGGTTCTTAAGTAAAACAGCTAGAAAAAAAGTTGAAGCAGTGAATTTCATGTCCGATCCTAACCTAACCTAACCTAACATTGTTAATCATAATTTCCTGCTTTTAATTTAATTCTTTCAGGCATGGTTATTAAGTGCACCAGCTATGAAAAAGGTTGAAGCAGTGAATTTGATGTCCGGTCATAACCTAACCTAACCTAACCTAACCTAACCAAACCTAACCTAACTTAACCTAACCTAACCATTTTTCTGGTAGCAATT
>JAGKTI010022344.1:0-15299 GCA_018397915.1 Birgus latro | reverse complement strand
CAACCACTCCATCCACCTTCTCATTCCCTACTTTTCCATTCATATCTACAATCAGAAACACTCTCTCATTCCTTTCAAACCTTTCCAAGCAGGCTTCCACATTTGTCCAAAACTCTTCTCTCACTCTACTTACACGATCTTGAGTTGGCGCATACACGCACACAATTGCCCACATTTGTAGTCCAACTTTCACTCTTACCCACACAATCCTTGACCCAGGGAGGCGGTAGCTCGATCGGTAGAGAGTTGGCTTGCAGTCCCGAGGGACCCAGGTTCGAATCCTCGCTGGTGCAGGGAACAGTTTAAGAATTTGAATTTCGTTAAATCAGGCTTTACTGATCTACCAGGAGACCCGCCGACATGTCGTAAAAATGACCCCGCTAATACCAATACACCAGTCCTGTATGAGACAGCCCTAGCATGTATTCAATATGGACGGTGGGTGTTAAGCGCCAAAGTGGTGACTTGTAGATTGTAGGAGGACGACTGGGCCTTGATAGCAGGCTGTGAAGCCCATGCCCAGAGTCGGGCACATAAAAAAAAAAAAAAAAACTGATCCATACTCTCTTACATTCTCCTTCCACCTGTTGCTCACAACAATACACACTCCCTCTTTCGCCCTCTCATTCTCACCCACTCCCGCGCATATACCCCATCCATATTCCCATTCTCTCACACTCTCACCTCGCCATTTAGTTTCAGTTATTCTACATATATCCACTTTCGCACTCTCAAGCACCTGTACAATCTCTCTCTCTTTCACCTCATCATTCATACCCCTTACATTCCAAGTCGCAGTCTTTGCCACGTCCTTTGTCCGTTCCTTTTTCGTCAACTTTTGGTCAGTCCTGGTCCGAGGCTTCCTGTTTGTATTTTTAGTTAGTTGTTTTTACGGGGTGGGGCTCTAACCCACCACCAACCCTTTTAGTCGCCTCTTACGACAAGCAGGGATACTGGGGGAGAATTCTTGAAAAGCCCCTATCGATACTGAATAAAATCGCTATGAAATAATGGAACTAAGAAGTCGTCAGCGGACTGGGGAAATTATTTTGGATGAACCCCTTTATTCTAATGTTTTTGCTTGTCACAGCCATAAAAACCTCGGTTTAGGAGAGACCCTGTATAGAAGGGATTCAAGATGGCTATGTCTAAACCTTCCAGTCTGAAAAGTCTCTTATGAGGTAGATAAAGCTGCCTTAAAACAGCACGACACACACACACACACACACACACACACACACACACACGCACACACACCACTGAAGCTCTGAATTAAGGAGAGTAATATTGCTTCCCATCTTGTTAGTGGCCACAGTACCTGAGGGTCCTGTCAGTGGAATTGTTGATGTTATCAATGTGATCCAGGTGTATGATGAGTGCCCGGCAGTTGGTCTTGGTGTCTCCCCACAGCCCCTGAGACAGGTCCTGCTTCCCCGCTGACCTTGCCACCACCACCACCATGCCATCACCCACACTCCTGAAGTATAATTGAACATTGCCACTGGTCGAGAATTCCCACACATGAACCAAAAACATCCCTCAGTAAGTGTTACTTTATTATTATAATTGTCACCATCAGGAGATCTTCTTGATCCCTTTAAGCAGACGATGTATTTTTCCATTGCCTTTTTGTTATTTCGACGTATTTTTTGAGACAGAAGATGGAATTATTGCCTTCATTAACCCGCCCCGTGCCGGGGACGTACATGTACTTCGGTCCCTGTATGCACAGACAGTGCCAACGACGTACCTCTACGTCGGCAATTTGATACATTTGCCAAAATTTGAAAATTCAAGTTAAACATAAAAAATCAGATGGGATATTCCTGTGCCTCTCTAGGCCTCTCTACGCCTTCTTATATCATCTATATACCCAACAAGAGTGTCCTTGGCTTGAATAGTTACCGATGGAGAAAACGAAGATCTACCTTATCTTAACGGGTGTCAGCGGCGGCCGATAAAGGCTATGGGCGTTTCTCCGAAGTTTTCAGCCTCCTTCTAAGGGAGAATCAACCTCAAAATCGACCTAAATGTTTTTTGTGAGTACTTTAATGGTCGTTCTCCATAATTTCTCATCATTTCTAACCTATCTAGCAAAAGAATAAATGTCGAAAATTGGCCGGCACCATGGCTCCATTAGGATCCAAAGTCTGTTGGCATATGGCGACTTAATCTTTACACAGATCATGGTTCTCCCAAATTTTAAGGAAGTCGTCTGATGGCATCTACTGGACCTAGTTCCTAGGGAGGTGGCGAAGTGGGCAATCAGAAAGTTTCTGTTTGAGGGTTGTTTGGTTAAAGTGGTTAAAGCAATGTTTCCTTGAATACTGGCAAGCCATTAGTCTTGAGTCCCTTTATTATTTTTCAGTGTGGCTGAAGCTCTCTCACGTGACTTCAGAAATTAACTCCCATGGGAGATGTTATATGTTGATAAATTGATGATGGCTGCAGAGAATGAGTGGGAAGTGGAGGAAAGATTTGGAAAGTGGAAGGATGGAATTGATCACAAGGGTTTGTGAGTAAGTGTGGACTTTAAAAAGTGGTGATATCTAAGGCTCGTGACAGTACTGACAAAGCAGCAAGAGTGTAACCACGTGCAGTTTGCCACAAGGATGTGGAAAGTAACTCCACCTTGTGCAATGTTTGTGATAAGTGGGTCATAAGAGATGCAATGGTATTAGTCGTAAGCTGCGAAATAATGCTGATTTTGAGGATGCAGTGTCAACGGGAGGGTGTGTAAAGGCTGAGAGGGTGAAAGGATTGTTCGTACTGGAGAGTCTCTTGAGTGTGCGGAGAAGTTTTAGTGATTAGGAGACATGTTATATGTGGATGTGAGAATGGAGATACCTCTGTGGAATAGTTGGAGGAAGTTCAGAGGGTTATTGCCTCTCCTGACAGAGGGGGCTTTCCCACCATGCTAATAGTTAATTGTATGCAGCATGTGTTAGGACTGTATTTCTGTACAGAAGTATGACAGCAAAGAAGGTGGATATTCCTAGGATCAAATGTACAGAAGTGATAATGATTAGATGGGTGCGTATTTCGTCCTTGAATGCGAGATTTTGGGTCGGGGGTTATGACTACAACATACAGTTGAGCAGAGGGCTGGGACTTGAAAGCGTTAGTGTGGTGATAACGATAAGCAGTTTGAGATTGTCTGGGCCTGTTGAGATGGTGGAAGATGACAAGTGCGTGCGGAAGATGAGGGGTGTGAAAGTTGAAAGGCAGACCGAGAAAGACCTGGGACGAGGTCATAGAGCGTGACCTCAGGAATACAGGATGAATAGGGAGGCTGCTACAGAGCGAACTTTGTGGAAAACCACAATTTAGTGATCAAAGTCAATGCATGCAAACATGCTGGAGCCTTTATTAACGAACCAAAATGGAATAATTCAAACGTTTTAGTTTAGGGATGGTCTTTTTAACTGGTGGGGTTAACTATGGCATTCATTAACCCCTAATCTGCTAGATATTCTGTCGTAGCTTAAAAAATCGCCTGGAGGTAGCAACAAGAAATAGAAAAATATCATCGTCATTCAGGAATTAAAATTCCATCAGTTGAAT
Organism: Birgus latro; assembly: GCA_018397915.1. Classification (NCBI taxonomy): domain Eukaryota; kingdom Metazoa; phylum Arthropoda; class Malacostraca; order Decapoda; family Coenobitidae; genus Birgus; species Birgus latro. Next base: position 11,735 of record JAGKTI010022344.1, on the reverse strand, counting down.
AAAATACCTATTACTTCAACTAAAACAAATCATCAACACCTCACAGTTAGTGGATGTGGTAGTAACTGCATATTCCGTAATACGTTTTTAAAATCTACAAAATAAAAAGAGTAGGTTGGAAAAAGAAAAACTTATATTACATTATCAACACATTTTAAGCATGATAACCTGGGAACTGATTTAATCAGACACTCATCAGTATCAGTGGGTGGATACCTAACTTCCAATGGCTGAAATTACAGGGGAGTCTAGTGAGGCTGTGAGAAGTAACAAGCGACACCCAGGGAAGTGCTCCTTTGCCACCCGACTCACCACCTCACCGACATTTTCCAAGGTCATTCTATTTTCGATCTTCAAAGCAGTCATCACCAGCAGCACGGAAAAAAGCAGCAGCAACTGGCTGTAAACAATCATTTTCTGCAAAGATATTTTTGATGAGAAGAAATGCCAACTGATTATCAGATGCATGAATATGTTCTAGAGTAAAGTCCTAGGTAACTAAATTATTCAGTTACATACTGCAGATATTTCACCATGGGTGAAATCGTTATGTAGTAATACTGCTAGTATTTGTACAGAAACAGTGATAAATCATATGCGATGCACCTGTCTGAAAAAAGGGGCTTCTGTGCATAACAAGATATTGAATTCCGTCATAAGTATTGCTAACGAATTATGTGTAATTTCAACCATATTAGCATCATATTGATAAAACTTGTAAACATGAAAACCTTGATGATCATATATCTGTCTGTCTATCTATCTGTCTATCTATATTTACTTGTTTATTTGTTTATATTTATATACATGGAAATCAATTGAAATAAGGGAAAAATGAAAGTGAAGGAAAAAAAGGGGGAGGGGGGAAGTATTGTATATGTGTAGAAGAAGATAAACGTGGAGAAAGTGGTAAGGACCCTGAGAAATAACTATTCATTGGAGAGCAAAAAAACTCTGGAAGCAAGTAAAGTAGATAAAAGGAAGATCAGAGCAGCAATAGTGTAAGTAATGGTGCAGATAACACGGTGAAATGGTTACTCAAAATTTCACATATAAATGCATAGAAAGGTAACTTAGGTTCGGTCCTCATTATTTCCCAGATACATAACAGTCTTTATAATTTAATTAACATGAAGTTTAATTCTAGTGAAATAACAAATAGCAATAATACGAAATGTAACTACTATGGCTGACCCTGGTGCGTTGGGCTAAGCCTTTACGTAAGCAGACTTTTCTCTTTCAGGAGAGAGATGTTAATCAATATTTTTTCCAATTGACTAGTGAGGGGCAATTTCATATCAAGGAAACTTTTGCACCATGCTCATGTATTCTCAATGGAAACAACTTTCCACCCGCGTTCTGTTAGTGTAAAATTGTGGAGAAGATGGTTTGGATCCAAGTACTGCCTCCCAGGAGGAAGATTTATACCTCAGTTCATGCATTAATGGGGCAATACTCTCCAATTGGTCAGGCTATACCAATTTCAAATGTTTATTATTTTTGCTTTAGTCATCAAGAAAGCCTATTGAACAATATAGTATTACAGAAGCCTAAAATATCAGTGCAGTGTTCGTCTGCTGGGTCTTGCCATTAACTTTTTCCTTGAGTTTGAAATAGGAACTTCGAGTCAGAATTTACACTGTATAATATTTTCCGTGCATCCAGTGACTTGAAAAAATTTTGTTCCGCGGTACAGGGTGCTGAGTGTTTTCTAATTTGCAATGCGTTAATGGTACCTTATCTTTAGGACAACTATAAATCATTCTAATAAGACGATTTAGCTGTCTGGTTTGCCATTTCGCTTATGTCAGTAGCGGAGTTGCAGTTGTGACTAGACCCTAGAGATTTCACCCAGAGTATGTTATTTACTCCTACATTTTAATCCTAATGCTCCCAGGCGATTTAATTCAGCTCACAGCAAGCTAGCAGTAAATGGGTTGTTGAAAGCTATACGAAATCCTTAGATTCAAAAAGTTGTTCCTATGATGAATATATACCTTGGAGAGGGGAAGAATAAAGTATGCAGTACTTTATCAGTTTAAAAGGGATCATTGCTGCTCAAGTTGGGCGAGTAAACTCGGATTTCGTTTTCCTTAAGTAAAATCAGATGCTTGTCACATGCGTGGCGTGTATCTGAATATTGTCCCTTAGGCAACCTCTTTGGGTATTGTGCAACAGATCTTTTGTACAGAAGTCTTGCATCTTTGCGATTCTGTCGAAAGATTGACATGAGTGTGTAATCCCCTCACCTCCAGTCATATGAAATCGTAGGCAAAAAAGTTATGTACTTTCTCAAGGTCCCAGAGCATTTAACCTAGGGTGCAAAATGAAACTATCACGCTAATTTTACTACGTTGGAATATGGATCCAAGGTTAATGTGTGTTAACACAACTTAAGACATAGTATTTTGGATTCAAGAACAACTTTATTACAATTATGAGGCGTTCTTTTTCGCCTTTTAATGCGGATGCTTTTATTCTTATTTTTCCCTCTTAAAGAATATGTTTCTTGTATACACTAGAACTAGTTCCTTTGCAGAGCTTTTATTATTAATTTCTTGCTTGTCTTACATTACAGATTTAACATCTTCATCTCAGAAGTAAATTTGTAAAAAATATGCCTAAAACTGACATGTTCACTGTCATTAATAAATATTCCTGTCTTTAGCTGACACAGTCTTCTGATTTTTGTTTTTATTTTTTTACACAATTTCTCTTCACTGTTGCTTTTCACCTGGGCACAACGTTGCCATTTTTCTACACTTGGGTCTCTGTCTCAGTGAATACGAGAATGAAATTATGTTATTAGACGCTCAGTCTGTCCTCATTCACCCTTTGTTTTGAAAACAGTGGAATACCTTTTTGGAAGTATGTAATTACTAATTCTCTCTCCACGTTCCATAGGTTCATCTTTATGTTAAGAGTATCAGTTTTTATTATAAACACCTGCATTTGTGTGTGTGTGTGTGTTTATCAGTTTGCCTTTTTTTCCCCCTAATATAGCAAAGTATCCCATACTACCATTCATAGGACTGCAACGACTTTCCTGTCATTTTACTTGTAACAGTTATTCCATAACTACTGTGTACGGACTATGTCCTATCACGTAACCTGGATCTTCCTATAGTCTCTTCTCTTTCCCAGCTACATAATAACACGAGACACTAATATTGTTTATGACTACTTTAATCCTTTCGGACTATGAATAAGTAATGCAGTCTACTTAAGTCCATGCCATTGCTCATTTCTCTCCTATAATCATCATCGCACCTGTATCTAAACTTGCCATTGTCGAATGCTTTCTGTCAAACGTTTCATACAGTGTCACCATTGTTGCAGTCTTCTCGCATCATATTTTCCTGTTAAGGATGCGCCAAGTGATCGAGCTGGCTGATGAGAGTATAATATGGGTGTGACATCCCTTTTTTACTTCAGCAGTTTTTGGACTGAATCTGCCAGACACATCACTAGAACAATGTGTACAGTACTGTATTTGCCACACTCTACCAAAACCGACTAAACTGCAAAAATTATCACATATACTTGTACATCAATGATGAGATGATTAGTCTGAGGAGAGAGTGAGGGCGAGCAGCAGTCAATGCCTTCTGCTCACATTTTAAATTACACACACACACACACACACACACACACACACAGAGTGGCCAACAAACTGAAAAATTATTGGCTTTTGTGCTCATTTTCTTGAGTTTTATCCGTATTTTCATAATATGTAGGCGATATACCCTGTATAATTATATTTTATATAATTGTCTTGAGGCTATAAACACGATGTTCACATGAGAGATCTGTTATTACAGTACGACAGTGTAAACAGTGGTTGTTGTAGGCACAGCACTGTCTGGTATAAATTAAAACCAGTGACCCACTACAGGTTTAAATAAGTGACACACACACAAAGCTGAGAGTACGCAGACCCCTGGTAGGGTCTGGCAAATATGAAACTACGTGTGGGAGAGTGAGTCTATCAGGTGGAGCCAGGATTCCAGGAAGTGAATGGTGAATGAGTGCATGTATGGTCCATTTCAGTGGGCATGTTGTTTAATTCTCCCACTATTGTGTTCTCTCCTTTTCCTGACTTTCTTTATCCTACCTTTCCCCACCTGCAGGAAGAAAGAAAAAATAGAGATGATGATGATGATGATGAATTTCCCATTCCATTATTCGTCCCCCCCCCTTGCAATTCATTGCGAAGGGGGTGTATGCGATGGTCGGTTTTTATTCATTGGTGAGTCTGTACATCGATTTACTCCTGGACCGATGAACAGATTACCTTCACATTTTGCACAGGTGTTGGGTATGTGGAACTTAGGAAGTGGTTTGATTTTAGTGAAAATCCACCAGGAGTAAGGGTGTGAGTGGAAAGCCCATTTTGGAGCAAAATTTTCAGAGTGCCATAGGAGGCAAACGGTGAGAGATAGACACATGGCTACTCGTAATCACTAATAGGTAGTCATGTATGAGGATTCTATTGGCACGATTACATTTGACCTTGGGTGACCTTGAAAGGTAAAAGTTAAGGTCACTTTTTTTTTTTTTTTTAGTCTGTGCATCAATTAACTCTTGGACCAATGAACGGATCATCTTCGAATTTTGCACAGGTGTTGGGTATACGGAACTAAGGAAGTGATTCGATTTCGGTGAAAATCCACCAGGGGTAAGGGTAGGAGTGGGGAACCCAAATTTGTGGGGTGGGTGGTGTGTTGTGACCTGGGGTCACTTCGCTCTAGTTCATCACTCATTTCACATGACCATGTGTGTTTGCCTGCTCGATAAGGGAATCTCGAAATTGTTCCATATTTTTACCCTTCAACTGACAAAGTCAGAGGAGGGTAGGGTATTATCACTGGTATCCGTCCATAGAGTTGGGTCTGCTGCTGGCCAAGTGTAGCGATTTCATTTTCGAAGAAAATCTCAGAAAGTATTAACTACAGAGTCGTGATATTTCACATAGTTGTGTGTCTTATAGTGAACTGGTGCATTTTGATAGGTAGAATGCTGTCGTAAGTAGTGTGATTGAAGATAATGAAAAAGTTAAAAAAAATTCATTTCTGGAGCAAAGCTCAAAAAGTATTAACTAAAGAGTTATGAAATTATCACATAGTTGTGTGTGTCTTATAGTGAACTGGTGCCTTTTGATAGGTAGAATGCTGTGTTTTAAGTAGTTTTTTCTTTTTTAAATAACGAAAAAGTAAAAAAAAAAATATATAGATTTCAATGTGCCCGGTGCAAGAAATCTCTTGGGAACAGTTTATGTTTACCATGGATAACTGAACTTTTTAAGCTTTAATGTCTATATGATATACGGGGGGAGGGGGGGGGGCCGTTATGCACTTAGGTGTGGGGGTACGTGCTTCGTCAGAGGAAGGGTTGCAACAGCGTAGTGTTGATGATGATGGTGGTGGTAACAGTGATGATGATGATGGTGGTGGTGGTGGTGGTGGTAGTGATGATGGTGTTGGTGGTGATGATTATGGTGGTCGTTATGATGGTAGTGGTGGTGATGAAGGTGGTGGTGGTGACGATGATGTGGTGATCGTAGTGATGATAGTCGTGGTTTTTTACTTCCTATCATACTTCCCTATTCCATATCACTGATTTTATTAAGTTTTAATATTTCTGTGTTATACAGAGAGGCGGGGGGCGAAGGCCGTTCTGCAATTTGTTAGGCGTGCAGGGAGGTTGGGGGTATGCGCTTTGTCAGAAGGAGGGTTGCAACATTGTAGCGTTGCCTATGTTTCTGTATGAAGTTTGATGCAAGTAGTATTACTAATTCACCTCCCTGCTCGTGTCGCATAGTTATTACTGTGACATGTACAGCACATGTTTAAGGTGTATCTAACCCCATCCCGCAAAATGTGTGTCGTACATACTATGTATCCCTTCGCTAAAAGATTGTATTTCATATGAGTTACAAAGGGTTTCTGTGAAACCCAATTTAAAAAGCTTCTCTAGCCTTTGGATCTTGTTTAGTTCCTTGACAGTTGAAGATATTCCTGTCATTGTCATGATCATCTTCGTCTGCATAAGAGTCCACTGCAAGACGAAGGTCTCTGCCGTAATTTTGCGCTGTCATAATGGTTGTTGGCAGGTTGAACTGAACAGCGGCAATTCTGCCCATTTAGTCTCACCATCTTGTTCTTTATCTGCATTTTTCTCTCACTTTACCATGGCTATTCATTCCTCTACGAAAAACTTGACCTGCTCTTAGTCACTTCGAAAAATGTGACCTGGTCTTAGTCACTTCCATTTTCAAAGTTTTCTAAGTATGATTAAATCCTCTGTTTTCGTCCGTTCCCTTATCGTAGAAACTTTCTTTTAAATTTCAACATGCCTCAATTATCATAGTTCTTTCCATTCCTCTCTAAATACACCCTACTATACGTTCTATGGACACTTTTAGATTTCGGGTTTCCAGTCTGGAAGTTACAGTAGGTAGAAAGCACTGATTGCAACCCCTCCCCCCCCCCCCCCCCCCTTTTTTCCCAGACAGGCCTTTTCCTTTGCGATATTTCATGTGCCTACTGCTGTTTAAGGAAACCCTCCACCCTATTTTTGTTCTTGTTTTTCGTTGTTGTAACAGCTATTAGATCCGGCTTTTATCTGGGTTGATTTGCTCCAAGTTTCAAGAAAAAATCGATTTGTTTGATTGCTTTCCGTATCTCAGTCTTAGCTCCCTTATTTGGGCAGTGTATTGTCAACAACAGTAATCTTCAAATGATTACCTACTGTAGTTTCAGATTCTCTGATAAACTGGTCATTACCTCCCCCCAACGAAAGTTGGAAGAGATTATGTATTCATCCCTGTTTATCTGTTTGTCCACAAAATATCTCATGAAGCTGATAAATTTCAGTGCAATTTTAGGGTTATGCCAAGGAAGAGTTTAATAAATTTTGGTGGCGATCTAAGTTCGAGACCCGGTTCAGGATTGTTGTTCAATTGTTTGTCCATGATATGTCAAAAAGGTACTGATAGATTTCAGCGAAATTTTTGGGGGGTTTGTGAGTCACTGGCCACGGAAGAGTTTATTAAATTTTGGTAATGATCTGAGCTTTCCAGTCAAAGCGTTGGCAGACGTATGCAACCTCCTAGTGGTCTACTGTGTTCTAAATCTGAATCATTGTGTAATCTGACTGACATTTGATTTAGATAACAATCTCTTTATAATTTCGTATTAATGGTAGTAACTTACCTAACCTATGTTTATTTGTGCAGCGAGATCGTATCGGTATAAAATAACATTCTTTCCCTGTAATGAACATAATAAAATGCTTAATGTTTCCCATTACAGTTAATGGTAATTACAGAGTACTCGGTAACACTCTGGTAACCAATTTTGTTATGCAAACACCTCCCATTAGCAGAATTTTGTCATTTGGTGGGAGCAAGAGTCAGACATTGTACTTTGTTGTTCTGAAGGAAATAATAGGCTTTACAAATCTGGTCTCTCACCCAAGATAAATAAATTCGTGAACTGTACAAAGGAGAATGCAAACTGTCTCATAATAAATTATTTTGAGTGTTCTTAAGTCCTAGCTAAAAAATAATTGAGAATTAGCAATAATAAATTACTGACCCATACTAAAGGGTTTTCATTAATTGTTCTCAACCCTTCCCCTATGGCAAGTCTCACTTTAAATATTCAAAACCATTAGCTGGAAATGAAAGTCAGATAATCAAACTTGCAACGTATGGAAGGAAACCATTTGATACCTTTTTAATCATTCTATTTTTTGTCTTTGTCTGCTGCAGGGTATAAATAATTTACTAGAGACACTCTTAAATCTTTTGCTACAAGGTTAAATTAAGTCAAATGTAAAGTGCAGCAAGGATCTAGGGGCGAACGATTTGATTACTAGTATTTTTAAAAATACGCTTTGTAGGGTGTTCCAGAAATACTTTTCATAAATGACTGGGCAGATTCCTTGGAAAATTTTCCGACTCATTATATGTATAACAAAATGTGGGAATCCATATAGTTTCTTGGTTATAACCATTAAGAGATGTAAGATGTAGTGGTAAGAAAAGTGGAGGGTAAACACAATAGGTTTATTTGAGCACTTGGTAACATGAAGTTATTAAACCATGCCAGATTAATCTCCATTTGAAATAAATCCCTCTTACCTACCCTACTTTTGCCTTTTGACTGATAAGAGCATTATCATGGCTGAGTAAATCGTCTGGCATGATCCTGAATACATTACCGTGCTTGAAGTGCGGTGAAACGGTAAGGAGGGTCGGACATTTGACAACCAGACCTTTATCTAGGCCGAATAAAATCTAACATTGTCCACAATAAAACACCAAATTGCGTGAAAAGCAGCGGAGTAGTTAACATAAACTTACTGACACCTAACTCCACCTAATCTTACCTACCCTACATTAACATAAAGCAAGCTAGAGGAGGAGTTAACCAGATGTATTATTAATTACAGATGTATTTATTGGTCTTTCCTTGTCTGTTCTATTTGCTTTACTACATAACTTCTTAGCAATTTCATACAGTGATTTTCTTTGAGATCGGACATTTATGGCATTCGCTGTGATCCATATCAGCTTTGAATGAGAGGAAAAAATCTCGAGGAGTGTATCTCAATGAGAATTAAATAACTGGGCAACGCTGAAAATGCAGGGATGCAAAAACACTCAAAGTAAATTGTTTAAGGACGAGCTAAATTGCTTTGGAGAGAGATTTGCTTGTTTGCATAGAGGAATCAGGAGGAAATATGGGGCCATACCAAGTTGATGTGAGGTAGAGGGCTATGGTTTACAGACCAGTCCCTTCCTTGCTTCGGTACAAGTTGGATGAATACATCAACCAAGAGTAGTCAAGCACGGCATAATATGGACTTGGAAGATTATTCATTTAATGAATACGCAGACATGTTACTGACACTGGGAGAAGCTGGTGGAAATGCAGGAATGGCTGTTCGTTTGTACAGAGTACGTTTCCTAACCGTAGGTTTCCTTCACGTTTAACATTTCCTGCAGTGAAACGCAGTTTACGTGACCCTGGTAGATGTCAAGTTCGGACCATTCCTGCTGACAGAGGACGACCATTAAACAAGCGCATACCTGAAGCAGAGGGCCAGATACAACACATAACTAAGAACAATCCTGGATTAAGTATATCTTTGATTGCTGAGGAACCGCAGTTGTCAGAGGGTACTCTCTGGAGGATCACACACCGCCATGACCTTTATCCTTACCATCATCAGAAGGTACAAGCTCTGAGTAATGTGGCCTGTCCTCCCCGGATGCAGTTTTGCCAGTGGTTGTTAGGGCAACATGCAGAAAATCGTCTCTTTCCATCTCTTGTGCTTTTCACTGATGAACCTACATTTACACAAGATGGTATTTTCAACATGCACAACACTCATACCTCGGTTGTTGAGAATCCACATACAGTGACTCGTCGAGGTCATTAGGTACGGTTTTCTATGAACGTTTGGGCTGCCATTATTGGTGAACACATCATTGGCCCATATCTTCTACCTACACTAGGAGAAACATACAGAAATTTTCTTGAACACAATGCCAGTACTGCCGGAAGATGTACTAATCGAGATTCGGCGGCAGATGGTGCTCCTGCACATTCTGCTAAAGTAACTACTAAGGAATACCTAAATGTTTTGTTACCCTGCAGATGGATAGGACATGGCGACCCTGTGTCATGCCCACCTCGGTCACCTGACCTGAATCCACTTGATTTCTACCTGTGGGACCACATAAAATGCAAGATATACATTTCAGAGTTCCAAAACCGCGACCACAGGTGACATAGAGTACAAGACAGCATGGCAAGTATTCGAGACATCCCTGGGGTCTTTGAACGTGTGTGGCAGTCGCTTGTGCGACGAACTCAAGCCTGCATTCAAGAAGAGGGTCGTAACTTAGAACATTTGTTGCTGATAATGATACCATAACAATATCTGAAAGAATTCATAATTATGTGAATTATGTTTCACAAACCTTGCAAGAAACAGAGATTGCTCATGTTCACTCTGAGGAGTTGTAGGCTATTATAATTATTCTTACCAAACATTTGTTGGTTGCAACTAAAATATTACAGGAATATTTAAATCTGTTTACATAAATGTATGTGAAATCCACAGACTGCTATGTTAATGATATGTGTATCCCTCTATTTCATGTTAACCAGTGCTCAAATAATTCTGTTCTCTTGATTTACTCATCACTTATGTTACCACTATATCTTACATCTTCTAATGGCTATACCTAAAAAAACTATGTATATTCAGGCATTTTGTTATAGAGATATTGTCGTAGAATTTTCCCTGGAATTTTCCCTTTAATTTATGAAAATTATTTCTGGAACTTCTTAGGTCACTGCATGATAGTACTGTGATCCCAATCCTGACGTATGGAAGCGAAGCGTGGGCCTTGCTAGAGGGAAACAAGTCAGAAGTGAGAGCAGTGAAAATGAGTTAGGAGCATGGGGAGTGACATGGAGTGACAGGTTTATTACGCCTGAAGGCAACAAACCTATTACAGTGCCATGTGGGCATATCTGAGGTGAGTACAAGGGAACTAGTGCCACGCAGGACACGCTGTCTAGCTAAAACAAATTAACACCCACCAAAGTGTGGATCACGCATGAAAATAACATCTAGATTATCATCATCCAATAAATGTTTACAAGTGTCCACTAATGTGAGTCCGTGTGGTATTAAATCAGAGACAAGTGAACACTGCAGGCAATAGTGGTCAAGGGTGTTGGCATTGGGTGCGTCACACAGCTTACAGGAGGAAAAACGAGGTGCGTTGTCCACCCCAGCCACTTCCCACACAGGTCGGTATCCCAGTCTGAGGCGGGCACACACCACGTTATGTCGACGAACCATAAGACCACTACGACGATATCTATGGGGCCGATGTAGAAAGTGGTCATAATGTTGGATAGACACACTGTGAGTCCTCTCAGCATTTCTACGGTGGAGAATAGGGGAGCGGGCTGCCCTGCGTATTATCTGCTTGTAGCAAATGGGGAAGACATTAGTGGCATCCACAGCAGGCAGATCCAGTCCGCAGGCAGTCCTTGCAATGAGGTCAGCGGTGTTGTTAGCTGCAAGACCAATATGAGAAGGAATCCACAGAAAGTGCACCACCAGCGAACGATAGCGGGCAGTGGCCAATTGACGGAGTATCTGCATAACTATGTGTTGATATGCAGGCCTGGGAGAGGAGAGGGCAAGGAGGGCCGACTGTGAGTCACAGATGATCAAGCCGCTGTTGTTCGTCCGTACTAATAAAGTAACTGCATCGCGGAGTCCATGTAGTTCGCAATATGTAGAGCTCGATGAGGTTGGCAGTCGACGGCCCAACCAGCCCCCTTGAGGTGGATCCAGACTTGGGGAAAACACTGCACAACCAGCATTTCCATCCTCCTGCAGGGAGCCATCAGTGTAGATATGGTGGGCCGAAGGGAGGGAAGTTGACAGCCTGGCGATAGTCTCCAAAGCTAGCTGTTTCTGAAGCTGAGGCAGGTCAGTCTTGGAGGCCGGAGTGTATGAGACAGCAGGAACAGGGGTCCGCCAAGGTGGAATGCCACAGTCCACCTCCTCCGTAAGTACTGGTATGTTGATGTTTAGCTGTCGGACATATGAACAAACAGTATTAACTAGAGTGCGGCCACCACTGCGAAGCAAAGGTCTTGGTGCAGTGGGATCAAGGGAGGTCCGAATGATGTGAG
>JAGKTI010022343.1:0-15299 GCA_018397915.1 Birgus latro | reverse complement strand
TAATATTGTACCGTTGGCCTCTGAGAAAGTTAGTTTCTCCCCTTAACATTCAAAAATAATAATAATAATAGTCAGGATCTTGGCTGGGCCAAACTCCTAGCTAGCACAACGGATTTAAGGATTAATGCCAAAAGCTGGCCTAAGTACCAGTCGTGATTTAATATAAAGAGTTGTGCTAACGTGGAGTAGCAAAACTGTATTAAATATGTGGGAAAATTAAACACGACTGTTACATTTAACAAAGCTCAAAAAACGAACCGTAAATTTATTGAATACAAGAAAATAAATTTACGTTACATGACTCCAATTCAAATCAAGAAAGGGAAATGCACTCACTCAAACACTCAGACAAACAGCTAAATATCCCAAAAACTTAAGCCTTGGAAAACAAAAGAAAATACTAATCGGTATAGATGAGACCGTGCTGAAGTCGATCACCAACAGGTGGGAGCTATGGGGATACACGCCAATACAAGCTGAGATCTGAAATCGCTAAGAAAGTGATCACTCAAGCTTTCGTACGGGCACAACCGGACACTCCGTGGCCACAGGACAGACTAACTCTGGTTTTGAGTGCCCGACGTGCCGGCCAACGGCCAGGAGGCGGAAGCGATAATTCAGAAATTATCACTCAGAGGAATGCACCGTCTGCACATAAAAACAATTACTCGCGAAAGAATGATGAAAGTTTTGACAACTTGATGCGAATATAAGTACGCAAGCGGATGGTTGAGAGAATGAGCGAAATCTTGTAATCATTCGTTTCTCCCGCAAAATCACTCGATGTCACAATTTATGTTGCATAATTTTACGATGTAGAAAATTCGTGACATTACGCCCCTGAAAAATCAAATTTTACTTTAGTAAAATTTGACATTATATATACTTATACACCCTAGCTCAGTCACACAAGATTCACACTGTGGTGTGTGTGTACTATCCTGTTACAGGAGAAAAGCATTGTCGCCTATGAGCGTAAAAACCTCGTATTTACGTTAAGAAAAGCAAGCTTGAGGGAAAAACTCCGAGACAACAGTGAAAAATCCCGTACTCAGGTCAAACTGAGTGAAAGTTTGTTGTATAGCGTGGTGTATGTGATACACGGTGTAGGTGTAACAGTTGTAGTGTAACTGTAAAGCCATAATAATAATACATATTAATGCAATAATAAAGGCGACGAGGGCAGAGGAGAAGTGGCAGCATGCAGCAGAGACAATCAGTGGTCCTGGACATCTTCTTCACCCAACAACCGTACCTGTGGAATGAGTCAAGGTGGAACATCAATAGTGTCAATGAGAGAATTTGCACTAAATTACAATTTCATCCACCCAGCAATTAATTCATACACAACAGAAAGTACTCTTAAGCTGAAAATCAGTTAACAGCAAGTTTCGTACATATGTCGCCATTATTTCCTTAATAGTTGCCCTTTCTAACCTACACTTACGCCTAATAAAGGGCTCGTCGTCGGTGTCCTCGGTTGGGATCGCCGCGACTACCCATTTGTCATCGGTGTCCTCGGTTGGGATTGCCGTGACTGTTCGCTTATAACTACACTTATTTCTACAAAGGGCTCATCATCAGTGTCCGCGGTTGGGATCACCGCAACTGCCCGTTTGTCATCGGTGTCCTCGGTTGGGATCGCCGTGGTTACGCACTTATAACTAATAAAGGTAAGTCGAGAATCTCTATGCAAACTCGGACAGGTCACATTTTAACACCCTGCGTGGGTGTGAACACTCATGTGGCTTCTGTGTAATCTCCGGGAATCCTCAGGGAGGCCCACAGCTCGAGACACACCACAAGGTAATTCAAACACAGCCTCAGATTGCCTCTGCGGGGTCTCGAACTTCCCCCTTAACCTACGGCACATACAGTATGCACAAGCCCTACGCTTACGACTAATAAGGGCTTGTCGTCGGTGTCCATGGTTGGGATCGCCGCAACTGCTCATTCGTCCTCGGTGTCCTCGGTTGGGATCGCCGTTGCTGCACATTCGTCATCGGTGTCCTCGGTTGGGATCGCCGCGACTGTGCACGTATGAGCTACGGTACATATGTATGTACAGACCCCAGACATATTATTCCTGTGGGGCCAACGAGTGAGACGTCAGGTCTGCACCCACATTACCACTGCCCTCTCTCTCACACGACTCAGAGATTATGGGCGTGGATTCAAACGGCGCAGGAAGGAAACTTTTCTGAATGGTGGTACGTCAACACACATTGCAGGAGTTCACAAAACTGTCTATTTCCTGTCCCATTCCTGGCCAGAAAAAGTCAGCACGGATACAGCCTTGGGTTTTCCTTTTGCCCATATGACCTCCTGATGCTAAACAATGACCCCATTCTAACACTGCCTGGCGGTAGTTCGCGGGAACGACAAACTGCAGTCGAACCTTGCCCTCGAGTGTTCGTGACTCACGGTAGAGCCGTCCTTGTTTGCGAAGGAACCTGGCTCGTCCACCCCGTGAATACTTGGTCACTTTACCCTTTTGTTTCTTCTGCACAACAGCAAGGGTCGGGTCAGTCTGTTGCTGTTGGACAACATCTTGACTACAAATCAGATCTTGCAGCGTTGCAATAGCCACCGGGGCAACACAATTTGGAGCCTTGGCCATGGCTCGTGTTACTGCAGCCGAAGTCTGAGTAGTGACATCTATGGTGCAACTAGACTTGGCACCTTGTATGTTACCTATAATGAGGTCAAACATAGGTTCTTACATGACAACTGCAACTGTTGAACCTGTGTAAAAGGGAGATGCTACCTGGATACGTGCCTCAGGGAACAATCTCACTGATCTGTCAATAAGCTGAGCTTGGATCTGTCTGCCTGTATATTCTTCAGGACGAACTAGACTCTGCCTGACAGTACAACCTGAGGAACCATTGTCTCTCAGTACATTAACAGAAACACCTCCCACAAACCCTGGCTGAACAAGGAAGGCACTGTTACCTGTGGGAGGGCCTGTGAAGGAAGTGGCCAGACATTGATAAGGCTGCATCGCACACAACTCTTCAAATCTGACAGGACTAGATGCCTGAGGAGTTGTACCTGAACTAGATGCATGAGGAGTTGTACTCACCATCTGGGGAGCAGGAGCACTGACGGCCTGTGGAGGAGAGTTCACCATCTGAGGGGGACTAGAGAACTGTGAAGGAGGACCTGTGCTGGTGGGGACGGCACCATCATGCGCCTGTTGGGGAATGAAGGCTGCGTTTGCCTCCTGCCTCCCATACACTGGTGCTGGTGCTGAAAAGGTTAGTCCCGCTGGCCGATTGCGTGGCTGATACTGCTGTTGTTTAGGGTACTGCTGCTGGTTAGTGTACTTGTTGTACCTCTTCCAGTCAAGTTTCTGTGTATTCTGCCCCTGGTCCTTCTGCCATTTTCTTGGACCTTGGCCATTATTCTGAGAACGGCCTTGATGCTGGGGCTCAGTCTGGGATTGCTTACCAGACTTAGCAGTATCTTTCTTATTCCATGGCTGTTGCCTACGAGTTTGGTACCCGTACGCAGTAAAGAAAGCATCAGTCTTTTCCACCATTTGGGTTGCGTCCTTCACTTTGGACATCTTGAGCTGGGCCATAAGCTCAGCAGGCCACGACTTTTCCAGCTGTGTGCGCAGCACGAGGTCGATCATTCCCTCTCGTGTGCTGGGAGTCTCGTCCTTCTCCATCCACTCGCCTAAGTATGCCGTGAGACGGTCAAGGAACTGAACTGGTGTCTCCTTTTCCTGGAGACGCGCCTCCATGAACTGATTCCTAGCATGATCAACAGTAAGACCGTACGCTTTGATGAGTGTGGTCTTCATCATCTCATACGTGAGATTATCTCCGCGAATTCTGTGGAGAATGTCGAGGGCAGGGCCCTCAAACAGGCTAAGGAACTGAAGCCGCTTAGCTGACTCATCCAGATCGTACAGGTTTGCCTTGTTTTCTAAACGAGCTATAAATGGCTCGATTCGCTCGCCTTCCTTGTAAGAAGGAAGCTTGAGACGTGGAGTTGCTAAAAAAGGTGCTGAGAGAGCAGCAGTGGAGCTTGGATTAGCTGCACCCGATGTGCCTGAACCCAAGGAGTCTCGCTTCAGCTTCAGCACTTCCAGCTCGTGTTCACATGCTTTGTCACGCTCTCGTTCCTCGCGCTCCTTCTGACGTTCCTCCCGCTCCTTCTCTTTCTGCCGTTCCTCATATTCGCGCTGCTCCTTCTCGTACTCACGTTGTTCTTTCTCATGCTCGCGCTGAATTTTCCGTTCTTCACAGGCGGTATTCTCGCGTTACTGCTCATAATTGCAGCGCGACAGGACAATCTCGAATTTCCTGGGAGTTAGTAAGCCCCATATCCTTAGCTTCTTGCACGAATGCACTGGGTTCCATCATGCTTAGTTTTGAGACTGAGTGACAAATGAGACTGATAAGTAAGAGAGTGAGTGATTTGGTAATAATAATTTCAAGCTATGAGTTTATCCTGGAATGAGGTCGCCAGATGTCAGGGGAAAATAATGTAATTCAAAAAGAAAATGTATAATTCAGGAGGATAATGTGATATTGTATAATTGGAGTATACAACATATAGCTTTGTGTGCTAGGAATGACTATCGAGTCATTTATTAAGAGAGAATAGACTCGTGAAATCAAGTGGCAATTTCACTTTATGCTGGCTTACTTCGCCAATTCTCTAGAGTCGAGAATTTATAGACTTTCTCAACGGTACACAGCAGAGACTAGACGCTCAAGTAGGCTGTAATATTGTACCGTTGGCCTCTGAGAAAGTTAGTTTCTCCCCTTAACGTTCAAAAATAATAATAATAATAGTCAGGATCTTGGCTGGGCCAAACTCCTAGCTAGCACAACGGATTTAAGGATTAATGCCAAAAGCTGGCCTAAGTACCAGTTGTGGTTTAATATAAAGAGTTGTGCTAACTTGGAGTAGCAAAACTGTATTAAATATGTGGGAAAATTAAACACGACTGTTACATTTAACAAAGCTCAAAAAACGAACTGTAAATTTATTGAATACAAGAAAATAAATTTACGTTACATGACTCCAATTCAAATCAAGAAAGGGAAATGCACTCACTCAAACACTCAGACAAACAGCTAAATATCCCAAAAACTTAAGCCTAGGAAAACAAAAGAAAATACTAATCGGTATAGATGAGACCGTGCTGAAGTCGATCACCAACAGGTGGGAGCTACGGGGATACATGCCAATACAAGCTGAGATCTGAAATCGCTAAGAAAGTGATCACTCAAGCTTTCGTACGGGCACAACCGGACACTCCGTGACCACAGGACAGACTATCTCTGGTTTTGAGTGCCCAACGTGAAGAGCATGTGAAAGGGTGTGGCCCGCCAACGGCCGGGAGGCGGAAGCGATATTTCAGAAATTATCGCTCAAAGGAATGCACCGTCTGCACATAAAAACAATCACTCGCGAAAGAATGACGAAAGTTTTGACAACTTGATGNGAATATAAGTACGCAAGCGGACGGTTGAGAGAATGAGTGAAATCTCGTAACCATTCGTTTCTCCCGCAAAATCACTCGATGTCACAGTTTATGTTACATAATTTTATGATGTAGAAAATTCGTGACATACTGTATTAGACCAATTTGCAGATGCAATGACTTTATTACTGTATACTATATGTTAACACATTTAACAGTAGTGCACCCTTGGTGAGACGGGTTGCATCATTTTTTCAGGTGTTACTGTCCTCCACCACCCCGGCCTTACACGAAGAGTATGAGTTCGGGTGAGAAAATTTAAGGAACATGGGAGATTAGAACTGAGAATAGAGTGACTTACTGTGAAAGAATGTCACTCTTAGGAGCAAGTGAGAATATGAATTGAGACTGAAGAATAGTGAATGATGCCTAGTATGAAAAAGAGTGAAGGATCAGATGGCTAGGAGAATGTGAGCTTGATGTGATGTGGGTAAGTAATTGTAAGGAAAGATAATGAGAAAGTTTGAGTAAGTAACAATGGGAAATATGAGTGACACTGCAAGAGTGAGCAAGAAGCGCTTCAGTTGGGACTGATAAGAGTTAATAAAAATGAGAGTCTATGTGGTCTGTCCAAAAAGAGACAAAACATTTTAAATAGTGGACCAACTAGCCGACCTAGCGTGATCGTGACTGGAGTGCTGTGTAGTGGCAACTTTGAGCTTTCATCTAACCCTAGCAGCATCCCACCGTATCACTTAGGCATTGAGGTACATGCACTTGAGAGAACATGTGTTTAGTGTTCCTGGCACATTTTCTTTTACCTCTTCTATCATCTGAATTTCAACTTTGGGAACAAAAAAAGGTCCACAGGGGCCAGATCCAGAGAGTAGTGTGGTTGGGGGTCGTTAGTCCTCTCGTGCTTCACTAAAAGTCACAGAAAAGGAGCAACATGTGAGCAGGTGCATCGTCACTGTGCAGTCCAGATTTTGTCGGTCTTACATCACACTTCCTTCCACAAATGCTTCAGGATGCCCAAGTAAAACTCTTTCATGACTGTCTGACCACGTGGAACAAACTTACGATGAACGATGCCCTTACAATTAAAAAAGGTGATCAACATCACCTTCACAACACATTCACAGCGCCTTCACAGCACCCTCACATTTACAACTCCTTCACAGCACAACACATACAACAACATCGTTTTTTCTACACCGAGAAATGACTCCAAGTCATTTCTCGACAACTTCTTCTAGCTGGGGACATTGAGGGCAATCCAGGACCCACCAACAAATACATAGGTCCAACATGCTCAAAACCCATCACGTCGAGCCAACAGACAAAGGGTTCAATTCAGTGCAATTCCTGCAAGAACTGGACCCATTACACCTGAACAACACTTGCATCCAGAAAAAATTACACAAACACCTGGACATGATCCTTATGCTCCTTACCCCCACCCACTAACCCCCCCCCCACCAACCCTACTCCTACTTCCTCCACACTTCCTCAGCCAAACCCACTGATCCTTCCCACTCCATCCAGTGCCCCAACTCCTTCCATTCCACCCCATCCTAATCCACCCCAAATCTTACCTCCATCACAGCCCCCCCCCCCCCCAGACATCACCTTTTGCTACCCAAACCTTGCCCCCACAACATCCTGGAGAGTGGTCAAAACCCTTGGATCTGATCACCTCCCAATCATCATCACTACCAAAACCAGAATCACCCCAGCTGGCCACAGGCACACATACACTTCACAACTGAAACAGAACAACATTTCGAAGCATTAAACAGTACATCTGTCACAAACATCAACGCCGCTCTGCACACTTTCAGTACAATTTTACAAAATGCAGACAAAAGACACATCTCTAGAGGCAACACAAAGAGAGACAACCCCAACTCCACACCAGATATTCAAGGCCTCATCAGTCAACGGGACACACTACGACACTCCCCAACACCCCATGCACAAGACACCGTACAACAAATACAACAACTCAACACTCAAATAAACAATATCAGAACAGCAAACACTAAACTGCAATAATTATTTCCAAACACTTGACCACAAAACAAACACCAGCAAACTCTACAAAACACCAAACAGCATCACACATTCCAACAGCAACACTACACAATCACACACTGCCATCACAACAACAGACACTATACCTTCAAACAAACAACAACCAAATACTCTTATCAATCACTTTTCACATGTCAGACATCTAAACCCCCATCGCGACGACTTACATATTATCCGACATAAGAGACAGTTTCCCAGACTCAGACTACACACTCTTCACTTACAACCAGACGAAGCACATCATTAGCAACCTTAACCCATTTGTGCCCAGTGTCCTCAATATAGGATGAAACTGGACATTTTAGAAATTTAATAAAGATGGGAACCCTGGGGTAGGGACCTATGAGCTTCGTGACTATGAGCTGACAGGCAGAGGGCAGTACGCTTAGTGTCCTTCCAGCAAAATCCCTAGTACAGGAACTCTGGGAGCTAATGGGTTAAACACTGGCAGATCTATCAGTCTCTTTGAAGAGACTGATAGATCTGCCAGTGTTTAAAGAGACTGATAGATCTGCCAGTGTTTAAAGAGACTGATAGGTCTGCCAGTGTTTAACCCATTAGTTCCCAGAGTTCCTGTACGAGGGATTTTGCTGGAAGGCCACTATGCATACCGCCCTCCGTCTGTCGGTTCATAGTCACGAAGCTCAAAAGTCCCTACCCCCGGGGTTTCCTTCTTTATTTAATTTTGAAAAGCCCAGTTTCGTCCTATACTGGGGACGCTGGGTGCAAATGGGTTAAGAGAGAGAGAGAATTATCCCTTACTTAACTGAGAGAGAGAGAGAGAGAGAGAATTATCCCATACTAAACTGAGAGACAGAGAGAATTATCCCTTACTAACTGAGAGAGAGAGAGAGTATTATCCCATACTAAACTGAGAGAGAGAGAAAATTATCCCTTACTAACTGAGAGGGAGAGAGAGAGAGAATTATCCCTTACTAAATTGAGAGACAGAGAGAATTATCTCTTACTAACTGAGAGA
This sequence comes from Birgus latro, assembly GCA_018397915.1. Taxonomy (NCBI): domain Eukaryota; kingdom Metazoa; phylum Arthropoda; class Malacostraca; order Decapoda; family Coenobitidae; genus Birgus; species Birgus latro. Next base: position 6,780 of record JAGKTI010022343.1, on the reverse strand, counting down.
GAGAGAGAGAATTATCCCTTACTAACTGAGAGAGAGAGAGAGAGCGACAGAATTATCCCTTACTTAACTGAGAGAGAGAAAGATAGAAAATTATCCCTTCATTAACTGAAAGAGAGAGAGAGAATTTACCCATACTAAACTGAGAGAGAGAGAGAGAGAGAATTATCTCTTACTAACTGAGAGAGAGAGAGAGAGAATTATCCCTTACTAAACTGAGAGAGAGAGAGAAAGAGAGAATTATCCCTTACTTTACTGACAGAGAATTATCCTTTACCTAGCTGAGAGAGAGAATTATCCCTTACTTAGAAAGAGAAAAAAGAAGTTATCCCTTACTTAACTGAGAGAGAGAGTTATCCCTTAACCCCTACACCGTGGGGTTGTCAGAGGTTCACCGTGTCATTCCCGTGGGGATATTCGCACTCCGACTGACTTTTTTAAAATATTTGCCAAAAATCTGTTATTAGTCCTAGAATATTATAATTACATATGCTTATGGCACATACCTTCAGCTTTCTCCTGGGATTTTTTTTTTAGCACTCGTTGACTACCGTAGGACTTGTGGAGACTTCTGAAATTGGGTAACTAATTCTCCACTTTAAACTTCCCGACATCCCCTAATCTGTAAACCATTGCCAGATATTATCACTAGAAACACTATTCAATGATTTCCAAGTAGTTTGGAATCCATACTAAAAAAAAAAAAACACTGTGAAAGCAGTGTAAAATACGAGCGCGTACGAGCCTCCCACTTGCGCTAATTCGCCGCTGGTATTCTGTCATTTCTTATTCATATACACACTCACACTTTATTATTTCTAGTACTTTATTACACTTATATATATCTACAGTCCTTTAACGCTTCCCACACGATGTTTAGTAGGGGTAGAGGTCACAGGGCCTTTTAAAATAGGCGCAAAAGCGGCAGAAATGGAGGAGCATCATTTCACCGTGAAGGACGAGAGCAAACTGACTGTATCTCGGTAGCAAAGAGTTGAAAATGTCAGCTGCTAATGTATGTGCTAAGAAATAAGTCACAGGAAATATAGACAATACATAATAAATTAGGTAGTTCCAGGTGAATATAAATATCACTCAGGCTTCTCCCTTCCTTTTTTATATACATTTATATTACTAGAGTAGCTCATATGGCATATTTCACGGGGAAAATAGCGAACGAGTGCAGGTTGGATGTTGGCAAGTGATAATTAGCCAATTCCAGGTGTATGGCACTATCAGTTACCTTATTTTATATATATATATATATATATATATATATATATATATATTACTTTATATAAGAATAGGGCATAGGGCTCATTTCAGTGGATGAAAACAGTCGAAAAATCCGGGGAAGATTTACTTAGCACAGAGCGGCTGAGCAGACAACACAAGAGGGTAATGGAGGGGAGGTAGGGAGGGGAGTCTCGAATGGGGGAAAATGGCTAAATTGTCAACAGTGGATGGGAGTACTGATGATATTAGCAGCTCTGACTATTGTTGGACATTGGCAGTGCTGATAGATGATACAAGTCTCCACCTGAAAGCCAGGGGGAATTAAAAATAACACAGAGTCACTCAAGTGACACCCCGCGGTATGATCCATTGCACCCGACTGTCACGAAAGGGACGACCCGTGGTTAAGGGGTTAAGTGAGAGAGAGAATGAGTTATCTGTTACTTAACTGAGAGAAATTATTATCCGTTACTTAACTTAGAGAGAGAGAGAATGCTTATGTTAGTTGCACAGAGGCCAAAATTGTCTGCAATGGCATAAGTAAATATTGTCAGAGAGGGGGAGAGAGAAGACAGATCATTTATATCACGGTCTGTCAGTATGAGCTTTTATAACAATAAACCTTTATCACAATGTACACAGGATCCACCCATAGTTTAACAGATGACTGCATAAACTTGCTACTTTATGAACACATACTGAGTAAGCATGGGGGGCCTACTGTATATGTGTTTTAGATGTAACTAACCTTTATTCTTTTTTAAAACTGCTTTTCATAGCATTATAGGTGTAAAATGGTGGTGGTCAAACACCGAGCTCCCATTTTCCCTCAGGTTATACTCCATGACTACTTGTTACACTGGAATTCCCCTGTACAGTACTGTATAATGATATTTTATCATGCTTACTACAGTAGTTAAGGTTGTTTATTTATATTCAAACAGTCATATAGTACAGTTACAGGGTTTTAAAGGGGATTAGACTCACTTGGTGGGGGTTGGGGAGGGCATTATATCACTATCCATACTAAGTCAGCTACCAGCACCCTTTTGGCAACTTTATGCCAGATATGAGAGTTTATTGTACATAACTGCAGCAGTCTCCTCTAATCTATACTGTACTTTGAAAGCAGTTGTGCCTCTATTTGTTCCCCCCCCCATCCCATCATTTCCCATAGTTCATGTCTGTGTTTAAACATAGAGGTGGAAGTTGGTCAGCTGTGTATCTTAACTGGTCATAACATTTATATTGCGTTATCTCAGTAACTGAAATAAAACACAGTGATAAATGGTAATCGTGTTACCCACCCCATCAAAAAGGAACCCATATTCAGAGTTGTAAGGACATTCCACTTTTGCTACTGCAATGGTAACTGAGATGCTGTGTGACTGACAGTGTGATACTTAGGTGAAAGGAAAGCATGAGGAAAACAGTATAATGGATTAATGTGAGTGTATATGTGAAGAGTTGAGTGGGTCAGAGAGGGGAGAGGCTGTGGCATGATTATTGTCATGAAATGTCTCTGTAATATATTTGTCATTCATTCATTCATTCATCATCTAATCTTGTGTTGCCCCATGATGAGTGTAGGAGCCTGAGGCTGGGCTAGTTGGTCCTGACATTTAAGATGAGAGTGATCAGCCTCACTCATCCCTGAGTGGCATTATATGAGCAATAAACCCCAACCATCCCTTGGATATAAACCTGCACTGGCTCAGTCCAATTGGAGCACTGTAATTATGCATTAAACCACCAGGCGCCATAATTTGGTTATATGGTTACCCCCTAGCATAGTAAATGGTTTCCCGGTATACAGGAAACCATTTGGCTTGTCACACAATGTAGTCATCCGTAGACAGAAGGAAGGGAAGAAAGAAGAGGAAGGGGAGGCACCCGAGGGCAGCAGTACATCAAGTGAGTGGATGATGAGCACCCCCACGTACCTATTTGTAATATATTACTGTAAATAAATACAGTAATATTGTATCTCAAGCTTGCGGTGATACCCCACTGTTGAATAATACAGTCCAAAGTGAACATATTCTTTGATCATTATTGAAACACAGGAGTTAGGGGTTGGAGCCGCCAACCACACGGCGAGTGGGACAGACGACACCAGCTCCCCCAACCCCACCCCCAGATCACCGGGGGATTACTGCCAGCGCAGCGCGGCTGGGAGCAGGAACGACCTACCTGTTCAACTTCCTGGCGCCCCTCTTGTGCCCAGGTGAGGGCCCGGAAAGGTAGTAGTTGCTGGCACCTTGTCTCCAGCCGGAGCACAGTTCTGCAGGTAAGGGGTGGAGTTTACAACTCCACACAGCGCCGTGGTACCGGCCATTGTCGTACCGGGTACGGGGCAGAATTGGCCATTGTTCGTTCCCCAGCTGTTTTCCCGCCACAGGGCCGCGACACGGACGCGTGTCGGTCAGGCAGGACCGGCCAGCAGTCGTCCGTCTCCTGTAGGCGTTCCCCCAAGAGCGGCACCGCGGTACCGGCCACGAGCCGTACTGGGCATGAGGCTGGATCAGCCATAGTCTGTCCCTCAGCTGCTAGTGACCTAAGCTCATCGGCACAGGCCATAGCCGTCCTAGAGCTCACCTCCTCGGCCACTCGGGCGTCGGCCACAAGTCGCACCTGGCCTAACACAGTGCAGGCCACAAGCCGCCAGGAAACCATCTCTCCCTGTGCCCTCTCGGCATCAGCCACGAGCCACACCAGGCCTAACACAGTGCAGGCCACAAGCCGCCAGGAAACCATCTCTCTCTGTGCCCTCTCGGCGTCAGCCACGAGCCATGCCAGGCCTAACACAGTGCAGGCCACAAGCCGCCAGGAAACCAGGCCTATCACAGTGCAGGCCACAAGCCGCCAGGAAACCAGGCCTAACACAGTGCAGGCCACAAGCCGCCAGGAAACCAGGCCTAACACAGTGCAGGCCACAAGCCGCCAGGAAACTCTCTCTCCCTGTGCCCTCTCGGCGTTGGCCACGAGTCACGCCAGGCCTAATACAGTGCAGGCCACAAGCCGCCAGGAAACCAGACCTAGCACAGTGCAGGCCACAAGCCGCCAGGAAACCAGACCTAGCGCAGTGCAGGCCACAAGTCGCCAGGCAGCTACCCTCACGGTCACTCAGGCGTCGGCCATGAGTCACGCCTGGCCCAGTACAGAGCAGGCCACAAGCCGCCAGGAAACTACCCTCCCCAGTACCCATCAGGCGTTGGCCACGAGTCACGTCGGGTCAGGAGCAGAGCTGGCCATAGTCCGCTTCCCTCCTATGGGAGCACCAGCAGTCGGAGAGGACCCTACACCCGAGGCGTGGCAGGGTCTTACCCAGGACCTTGGTTCCCTACAGCTCCACCAGGGTGACCAGCTGCCAGACCAGAGCCCCCGCAGACCTCGCAGCCGACGACGGGCCCCATCCACCACTACCCCGGCCCGAGCTTCCCGTGAGGCGTCCCTGACAGCGACGCCGCCCTCGAGCAGTTGCTGCAGCCCAGCCACCCCGGGTTCCAGTCCCCTGGGTCCCCTGCTGCCCCAGGAGTTGCCCTGCACACCAGGGCGTGACCTACCGGTAGGCGAAGTCTCCCGAAGGCCCTCCCAGACCCGACGTCAGGCCCGGCTCCTAGCCCTCTTCGGGCCGAGCCCTTAGCCCCACAGCCACGTGTGGGGCCCTGCCCAGGAACGCGCCACTCCGCCCCTGTTTCCCTCCTGACGGAGGAATCGACCTGGGCCCATCAGTGTTACCCAAGTGAGTGGACTATCTATGTATATGTGTGTGTACCCTTAGACTTAGTTTTAGTGTGCATCGACAGGTATCTTACGAGTGATTCCCTACAGTGTATCCTCAAAGTGAAGTGACCAGGAACCCCGAATAAGATTGGACGTGCCGATAGATAGAACGTGGCCGGACCTATATTTGAAGGTAGAGTCCTGCCGCCCAAGTCTTTGTGATAATCTAGAAATGCCCCTTTTGTGTCTTTGTGCCTTATGCTAGTGTTTACGTCCTCCCCCTCCCCTGTGTTCAGAAACGTGCACCAACCCTTTGTCCCAGCGTGTTTAACCCGGGCATATCAAAATACCACAGTTCCCCTTGTTAATGACCTTGATGGGCAACCCTACCTGAGATAGACTTCCGGCCACCAGGTACCTGAACCACAGGTGTAACGTACTATATATATATATATATATGTAGTGCCGTCCAGTGCTATACGGGTTTTAGAAATTGTACCAAAATCATTCCTGCGTCCGAAGATATAAATGTGTTGTATGTAACACAAGTGTCGGGTTGATAGTACCATACTTGAACAAGAAGGTAAAGTGACAAATAGCAATTGTGTACAGTGTTTACTTACCCCCGGCCAACCCATTGTAATGTCTGTGATGTACTATTGTTCTGTGTTTTATACCTAGAATACATGTGTGATATTTACTGCCTTGTTTTTGTGTCCAGTCCTACTCTCAGGAGTTACCTCCCAGTCTAGAATAGGGACCCGTTTTAGCCTGCATATTTGAGGGCGAGAAACCGTCCCACAAATATGTAGCACAACACTGGTGGCTAGCGGTGGTTCTTGACTCGGACGGTAAAAAAAGAACTGGAAAAGTTTTTGTGAAAATGGCAGCCAAAACACATGTACCCCTACCAAAATTTGACCCAGAACTATGCGACATCACTACTTACTTGCAAATGGTCAAGCCATTGCTCAATATTGGTTTTGGAGAAGATAATCAGAAAATTGCGGTCACTCTACCTTCCTTGGGAAAGGCGGTAGCTAGCATAGCACCAAAGATAGTCCCAGACCTCACATGGGCTAGATTTACAAAAATTGTCGTAGACGCTATCACCCCGTCATTAGGGAAAGTTGTCGCAGTATCACAACTAGATGCCCTCAGATATGACGGGGACCCGGACAATACCCTGGTCCAAGCTAGGCGACTCGTCACCGCCGCATACCCGGATGCTGAAGTGAATACCCGTGATGAGCATATTTTTAATACTCTCCTTAAGGCCCCCATACACGCTCAGTTATTTATGCAAGTTCAAGCCACAGTCAAGTATGTCTGCGCGTGTATGGTAGCAACTTTAGGCCTGTACACAACTCTGAGGTGTCATGAGTCAAGTCAGGTGTAGGTTGGAAGCCCACCACACACGCTTAGTTATCTCCAAACTACCAAAGGTTGGACAAGGCAGTTGGAGCGTGTGTGTGGTGGCATGAAGGTTTGTGCAGGGCTGTAGCTTGGCTCGTGCTAGTTCGGGTGGTGCCTGAAATCCGACACGTACGCAGTGCGATTGGTGCGTGTGTGATATCTGGACCGTCAGTCCCAACACACTCCACGAAATGGAATCCCCTATGGCCGAATGTTGTGGAAACGCTACGATGACTGAACCATGTCAGATAAAATGTTTTGGACGGACTTTATTGAACTGTATAAAAGTTATCCATGTTTGTGGAAGATTAAGTCCCAGGAATACAGTGGCAGAGAGGCAAAGACAGCAGCATATAATGTACTTATAGGGAAACTGAAGCAGAAGGATGCAGCGGCAAATAGAGA
>JAGKTI010022342.1:0-14907 GCA_018397915.1 Birgus latro | reverse complement strand
TTTTTTTTTTTTTTAATTTTTGACTGAATCTGAGTCAAACTAATACAATACCCTGATCGACAAAAGAAACTCTGAATTTCTGATTTCTGATTCAAATCGGAGAGCACCGAGAGATTTGGTGCAGGTAACTTTTGTGAGTGAGCAAAAACCAAAGTCATTATTAGCCTGCTAAGTCCCAAGCCCTAGACTTAAGATTAATACAAGAGAGTATTGGTTTTAGGAATGTGAGGGAATATTTTTGGTGTAATCTAATAAGTTCTTTTTAGTATTTTCAGGTCAGGAAATTAGAGGAAGATGATGAGCCACATGAGAATATTCAGCACTGCCGGACTTGCTCGCTTGCTCGCTGCAGTCCAAACTTCCTTGCAATGACCTAACATCTTTTGTTCTTCTGATTTCCTCATATCCTAGTGACAGAAAGATAAGAGTAAAAGTAGATATGAATATTCCAATTTCCAACTGATTAATGCCGGGGTGCCACAAGTATCAGTTCTGTTTCTAACCTTATTCCTACCTAATTAATAGTAATGATCTCTTATCTGTTACCCATAATCCCATCCTTTCATATGCTGGTGACTCAACACTTCACAGTTCATTCACACTTAAACACCCTTTCACAAAGTTTAATATCTCTAACTCACAACTCAGTACAGCCATCTCCATAAATCAAGACTTATCTAAGATCACTGAACTAGGACAAAATAACCTTGTCTCATTTAATACTAGTAAAACCAAATATACAGTTTACTAATAGACGGGTATTGCCAGATTCCTCTATTACTTTCAATGCTACTAATACTCCTGTCTCTAAAAGTATTGAAATTCTCAGTTTTTCACTTAACAATGCCCTCAGCTGGGCCTCTCATGTTAGATCACTTGCTAAAACGCCTCAAAGTAACTTGGATTTTTGTACAGAGTCCATGACTTCTTCACTGACTAGGAGTTAGATATGATTTATATTAGTCATGTGCACTCTCAGCTGAAATATTGCTCACCCTTGTGGAATGGATTTGGAGAGGTTGCACTAAAACAACTCGACATAATACAGACCAAAGCTGTTAGAATGATTAATAATCCTACTATTACACATGAACTACTTCCCCTACAGGTAAGAAATAATGTTGCCTCTCTTGCATTATTATACAGATATTTTTATGGCAATTGCTCAGATGAAGTCGCATCCATTGTGCCACCTCTCCATGCCTTCCCTCGTGCTACACGGGCATCTGGTAGCATTCATGACTGGATTGTCACACTCTCTTATTGCAGAACTTCTGCCTATCAGAATTCTTTTATTCCCAGAGTTGTATCTACAGCTGTTTAAGTCCGACTGTTACAATTTTTTTATTAATGTAGGACACCTGTAATCTGGTTTATGGATAATTTTTATTATTCATTTGTTATTCCTTTTTTTAAACACTATACTGTGGAGGGAATAGAAAAAAAAGCTTATTTATATGGATACATTTAAAACATCAGAGTTATAAGACTTCCACACATGAGACAAAGTATAATCAGAATCTATATCTCCGGGAGTATAAATCTTCACAAACTGAATTAACACTCAAAATGATACTGATACACGTGGATTTAGTAATCCCGTGGTCTCTGATGGACTCTTCGGGGAGAAGCCTAAAACATTACCACCAAAGAATATTCTCTCAAGCCTAAATATACAAAATAACTTAAAGAGCATATATAAACTGGACACAATATTCAAATGGAATATTCAAATGGATCAATATTCAAATGGATCAATATTCAAGTGGATCAATATTTAATATTCTTTTAGGGCTAAATATGTACAGTGACTCAAGAAATTATATTCAACTAGACACAGTATACAAATGGATGGAGCAGCTGGTATACTCTTGGATTACATGAACTAAGAAAATGGGGAATTTAGTGTGAACAAGTGTTAGGCAGTGGCTAGAACCCGAGCCATTTGGCTTCAGGAACGCTCGACCTGTGAATGATGTGGAGAAAAGCTGCAATCTCGTTAATCAGTACAAGAGGGATCAGGGGAAATATCACAATTTAACTCACTAACCTATATGAGAACTTACACTACACGAGTAAGGGGGGGAGGGAGGGAAGAGTTCAGCACTGACCTGTGAACAATATGGAGAAAAGCGGCAATCTGCCGGTTTGGTGCTGCTCCAGGCCTTTTATAACTTACTGTCACAGTATCGGGAAATGGCTAGAACTTTAATTACTTGCAATATTAATGTTTCTTCTAAGGCTTCTAAAGAATACGAAAAATACGTTTGCACTCGACATACATAGAAAAATGACTGACGATGTTTAAAATTTATGTAATAGGCGTACAGGAACTTTAATCATAAAGTCAAAGCAATTAAGAATCTGAAATTTTTTTGCCATGCTGGTTTATGGGCTTAGGATGGCTTGCAACGCGAGGCTAATAATGTAAATTTCGCGCTTCACATATGAATATCATCAACAGTTATAACTCAGATAACTCACAATTCACCACTACATAGTTCAAAAGGGAAGCACTATAAACACTGTCATGTTAATCGCTAGATCAGACTATGAAGGAGACATTAACGATTATTAATTCCTACTAAAACGTCCATGGAATATATGCCTTTGTTGGGAATGGCTGGGCCATAGAAGTAAATCAAATATATTCATAACAATTCTCGACTCAGTCCAATCAACATCAGAGTTATACTTACATTATGAATAAAAATTAAGACTAACCTTAAATATAGGACTTAACGACTAAAATTGAACTGTACAGACTATATTTACAACAATACCTAAGTTAAGATTATATTTAAACTACCAGCTTATACTAACTTACATTATACTTAAAATTACGGCACTACATTGTTTCACTTAATGCTTGACAACACTTCGCTGTTTGCCTCTGTTTTCACAAGTACCGAAAATATACAGAACTTCACTGACACTGCACTACACTCAGACTGACTGAACTTCACTCAAACTGAACTGAAACCCTACTCAACTTAACTGAAAGTGACTTAGGCCTGACTAAACCTGGTATTGTCTCATCCCTCATCCTTGTATAAGCTTGCATTGTTCAAGAATGATCTACTTCTCCACAGTTCTGGAATGTGCTGGTCCTAACCCGCCCCTAGCAACACAGTTCCAATTAGGAGACATCAAACATGGCAGAGTCTTCTTACATTACACAACACTCTAAATCATTTACCATACGAACTTAAATTACATAATTTAACGAACAATCACGTAAATAAAACATTATAGAGAAAAAGAGCATAAAAATTAATGCATAACTTACGAAACAAGTAGGCTCACGAACAGCAGGCAGACTGGCAACTCTGACTCGTACTGAAACCGGAACTACCTTACATGAAGCACCGAGAAGATTCTCGAACACCTAAGTGGTTAATCCTGCTTCGTAACATTCCACTGATGGGGCATATACTGTATATCGATAGATCTACCATTAAATTAACCCCACCAATATGACAGTCAGTGACTAGGCACCATCTTATTTGTAGCAAACTTGTATGGAGTAATTGAAAGGTTTCAGGTGTTGGTCACTGAATGTCATGAATTTACCTCTGAAATCATGTAATGAAGTCAGTCAAGTGGGTACTTAAGAAGAGCAGTGGGTGATCGCCAACCAGATTGTGACACAACACATCCAAAAAGATAAAGGTCAAGAAGCTTATATTACTGTGTCTACTTCCGTGTTAAAGGGAAATAAAAAACATGACATATTTCTGTGTGTTCTGTCTCACAGTATCCTTCATTTTTCTGTATGAATCAATGACATTCATATACTTGAGTGCTACTTTTTCTTAGGTAGTATCCGGAACAGCTTCTTTTAAGAAGTTCCTTCATAGTGTGCAAGATGGAAAGATGTCCACATAATGTGTGTGTGTGTGTGTGTGTGTGTGGCGGTGGTCGAGGGAGGACGTGTGGTAGTAGCTCCAGCGTTTTCCTGTTTTTTCTGTGGATATTCACCCTCTGTTGACACATGACCAGCCTAGTGAGTGACTTGGGTGTGCAATGATTGCTGAGACATTGACAGTGGAGTAGTGGCCAATATATATCTGGATGATATTAGAGATCTGATATATTAACCCGCCGAGTCCCATCGACATACGGTGTACGTCGCAACTTTTTTCCGTGGACAGACCCAACGACATACAACGTACGTCACACAATTGCAAGGCCCATTTTGTGCACATTTTTCAACATTCGCGGGGGATTTTTGGTAGGCATATGTGGGAGACCTTCCTCTACCTGCTCTCAAGCGGGGATACTGCCTGGCCCCTCCTAATCCCCCCTTCCCCCCCCACATTGAGCAATTCTCCTGTTAGCAGTAAGCTGGCCAGTAAAGGTATGTTGCCCCACAGTCTCTCTAATGAAGAAATTCACGGTGAAAGTGATTCCTGAGGTGGAGGACAAAGAAACAAGGAAGCTAGAGGTAGAAACAAACAGAAGTGATGAGGTGGTAATGTCGTAAAGGAAGGTGCCATATACTGGGGTTTTGGGTAAGTGAACAATGCTTATAAACGCCTATATTATTGTGTGAAAACCATTATAGACTTTTACTACACATAAATTCGTACCAAATAAATGAAATAAATACGTAATTTAAAATGGCCTGAATTAGTCAACCCTTCCATAGTTCATTTTCTTAGCCAGGTACCCTGAAAAAGAAGGAAAACGTAAGGTTGAGTGACACCTGTATCAACATTTTTTTACATCAGGATCGCGATTTCACTATGAATTTTCGATGTTTCTCACCAAAAGCGAAGGTTTCAGCCAAAAAACAAAAAGTAGAAAATCGGTCGGGATCTGGCGGTAGGCTGGGTAAAAAACCGGTCGGGACTTGGCGGGTTAAATAGCCCCTCGACCCCATCCCCTGGCTTTTGCGCTTGTGCAGAAACAAGCGAGCCTGTGTCAACACCTGACTGGTCCTGGGTTGTCAGCTGGTTCAGCTGTTGTGACGTCTTGTAGCCATGGCAGCCAAACCACTTACTGAGCTGCGGAAGTTGCAGCATCACCAGCTTGTGGAAATCAACAATGATGACTTAATAGATAGTATATTATCATCTAATGAAGAGGGAGAGCTTGCAATGATCAACGAGAGGCTTGGAGAGGTCATGAATGAAATGAGAGGCTGACAATCAGTTGTGTAAGAACTACACTGAACTCAAGTCTAGGGTGGATATGGAGGCACTGAACTCAAGTCTAGGGTGGATATGGAGGCAGAAATTATTTCGAAGCAGCAACAATTCTTGGAAGTGCTGGATCAGAAGAAGCGTGAGGCCAACATAGTGATCCTGGTCATACCTGATGAACATGAGGCACTGGATGGCACTATATATCGGATCAAGATAAAATTTGCAATATCTGGTCAAAGATTGGCGTTTAGCTGGTACATATCGTCGGCTTGGAGGCAACGCACAATCCGGTGAGACTAGGACGTCTCGACGCCACCCCATCTTGTTCACGGTGGCAGACAAGAGTCAATGTACCTGTACCCTGGACAACGGTAATCATCTGAAAAGTTCCGGAGACAACTATAGTAGAATATACATAAAGAAAAATGTCCACCCCAGTGTTAGGAGGGAGTGGCGTCGGCTTCGGGATGCTGAGGCAACGGAGAAAGCTTGCCCGGAAAATGCTGGGTGCTTCATTTGTCTTGACCAGCGAGAACGAAAGCTGTACAAGGATGGTGTAGTTATCGATAGTTGGAACCAGCAGTTTTTATAAACCCACCACAGCATGTGAACAACTTGAGAATAATATCGTGAAATATTAATGGTGTATGTGCGAAATTGGAAAAGGCTAATGTACAACGATTACTGCTTGATTATGATGTGATTTGCATTACCGAAGTTAAGACTCCCCTGCCTGTGTCATTCCCTGGATATGTAACATTTAGAAGTAAGGTAGTTGGCTCTGCTGACCGGGGAGGGACAGTGGTATGTATTAGGAATTGTCTTTCTCATTTGGTGCATAATATTGACACAAACACAGAAGATCAAGTGTGGATGGAATTTCGCAATATACAAAGGATATTGTTTGGTGTCTGTTATATTCCGCCAAATGATTCACAGTATTATTCCTATAACTCTTTCGCATCAATTCAGGAAAAAAACTAAACTCTAGGTACATGAATAATGGAGTTATTATAATTGGCAACATGAATGCGAGGTTCGGTAAGGGTGTGAGAGAGTTATTGTCATTAATAGAGCTGCCTAATTTTGATGAAATCTCTTATCCAGGGATTCCCGATAAAGTAAATGCCCCTAATGACAATGCTGAATTATTGTTGACCATATGTGTTGACAATAATCTGCTGGTGATTAATAATCTCAAGTATCGTCATTAACATTTCTCAGGGAATAAAACGTACTGGAGGCGTGATGCATGGATCTCTGAGTTGGACACATATGTCTCGTCTCCAACGTTGATTAGCCTTTTAAGTGATTTCTCTGTGTTGCAGCGAGGTGATCTCCCCTCAGATCACGCCAGGGCGATTATGCTGGGGGATCACGCCGCTCTCCATGGTAGTGCCGGGAAGACGAAACTGGTTACGAGACCCCCTGTGGCGGGGGGGACATAATCTGGCCACACTATAGGGTGGTACTACTACTCTGCGGCAAGACTGTGTTAGGAAGAATTCCGCCACTGTATTCCTTGCGTGTCGTAAAAGGCGACTAAAAGGGGCGGGGTGAGGGGACTAGGGACCCCCCTCCTCTGTTTTTTAGTTCCTAGAAAGAGACAGGCCAGAGAAATGGATGGGGGATCGAGTTATCCCCGTACCCTGAAGGTTGGGTCTATGAATGTGCGTGGATGTAGTACAATTGAGGCTAAAAGGGATGAGATTGGGAGACTGTTTGTGAGAAGAAAGTTGGATGTGTTAGCTTTGAGTGAAACAAAGATGAAAGGGAAAGGTGAGTCTACGTTTGGAAGTGTGAATGGAAGATTGTCAGGTGTTGATAGAGGAAGGGCAAGAGAAGGTATGGCCTTGTTAGTGAGCCCAGAAGTACGGCAGTGTGTGACTGAATGGAAGGAGACTGATGTGGGTGAAAGCGAAATTTGAACGTGAATTGTGGGTATTTGCGAGTCCATATGGGCCTAGTAGTAAAAGGGATGAAGAAGAGAAGGAGTCTTTCTGGGATGATGTTGATGAGTGTTTGCAGAGCTTTGGAGCAAATGTGAATGTGGTAATGATGGGGGATCTGAATGCTAGAGCGGGAAATGTAGCAGTAGAAGGTGTAGTTGGTATGCATGGTGGCTGGAAGGAATGAAAATGAGGAACGAATGATAGTTGTGTGTGTTAAGTGACAGATGGTAATTGGGAATACCTTGTTTGAGAAGAAAGATATTTATAAGTATACATGGGTGAGACAGGAGGGTGGAAGGGTTGTTGACAGAGCATTGATGGACTGTGTGGTTGTGTCCAGGAATGTAATAGGAAGACTGTTGGATGTGAGAGTCTTGAGAGGGGAGAGTGGAGGTATGTCTGACCAGTACCTGGTGGAGGGAAAGCTGAGAGTCGGTAAGAGATGGGTGAGAGCTATGAGAGTTAGGTGTGGCAGTGAGGTTTTGTAAGTGAGTGAGTTGAATATAAGAGAGAAAATGATAGCGTATCAGGAGAAATTGAGAGATGAGTGGAATGTAGTGAAAGATCAGGAGAGTGGCAGTATGGAGGAGGAATGGCAGTTGTTTAAGAGTGCTGTGGTGGGGCATGCGGAAGAGGTGTGTGGTGTGAGACGAGTGTGTGGTGGTGTAAGAAATGGAAGTGAATGGTGGTGCAAGGAAGTAAATATGGCTGTGGCTCAGAAGAGACATGCATATGAAGTGTGGTTGCAGAGGAAGGATGTGTCATATGAGAGGTATAAGGAAAAGAGGAATAGGGCGAGAAGGGTTGTGCATCATGCTAAAGTGGCAGCAGATGAGAGGTGGGGTAAGTGGTTGACTGATAATTTTCAAGAGAATAACAAAATGTTTTGGAAGGAGGTGAAAGGGTGCGAAAGGGAGTGTCTGGAAAGGAGTGAGTAAATCAGAGGATGAAAAGATGTTAATTGAGATGGATGCAGTAAGGAAGAGATGGGTGGAGTATTTTGAAAGACTGTTAAATGTAGAGGAGGAAAGGGAGGCTGAGATTGTGGCAGATGGAAGGATGCAAGGATTAGATGTGTTGGGAGAGTTGAATGAATCTTTGATCAAGATGGAGGAAGTGCAAGAGGCAGCAAAGCAGATGAAAACGGAAAGCTGCAGGTATGGATGGGTGTGCTGTGGAATGCCTGAAAGGTGGTGGAGCGACTATTGTTGACTGGTTAGTAAGATTGTTGAATGTGTGCTTTGTGCAAGGTATATTGCCAATTGACTGGGCAAGTGCTTGTGTGGTCCCATTGTATAAGGGTAAGGGTGATAAGAATGAATGTACTAGCTTTAGAGGTATAAGTCTGTTGAGTATTGTAGGTAAGGTGTATGGTAGAGTGTTAATTAAAAGAGTTAGAGAGGGTACAGAGGGAGTGATTGGTGATGAGCAGAGTGGCTTTAGGAGAGGGAGGGGATGTGTGGATCAGGTGTTTGCTGTGAGACAGGTTTGTGAAAAGTATTTAGCGAAAGGTAAGGATGTGTTTTGGGCATTCATGGATTTAGAGAAAGCATATGATAGAATTGATAAAGAGGCTTTGTGGAATGTTTTAAGATTGTATGGGTTTGATGGCAGGTTACTAAAAGGAGTGAAGAGTTTTAATGTAAATAGTACAGCGTGTGTAAGAGTGGGAAATACTTTGAGTGACTGGTTTACCGAGAGAGTGGGGCTGCGGCAGGGATGTGTGATGTCGCCTTGGTTGTTTAACATTTATATGGATGGTGTTGTAAGGGAGGTGAATGCAAGAGTGTTAGGTGGAGGACTGAGTCTGGTAAATGATGGTAGAGAGTGGAATCTGAAGCAGCTGCTGTTTGCGGATGATACTGTACTGGTGGCTGATTCAGAGGAGAGATTGAGACAGTTGGTAGAGGACTTTGGAAGGGTGTGTGAAAGGAGGAAACTGAAAATAAATGAGAATAAGCGCAAAGTGATGAAGTGTACGAGGTTGGTAGATGGTAGGATGATGAATATAGTTTTGAATGGTGAGTTGCTTCAGGAAGTTGGGTGTTTTAAGTATTTAGGGTCACATGTTACTGTGGATGGAAGAATAGATGCAGAAGTGAAGTTTAGAATGAATGAAGATGGAAAGGTGCTGGGAGGAATGAAAAAAGTGTTTAGATGTTGTTCACTCAGAATTGATGTAAAGAGAAGGCTATATGAGGGTATTGTTGTACTGACTGCATTATATGGGGCTGAGACATGGAATATGGGTGTAGTAGAGAGGAAAAGTTTGAATGTAATGGAGATGAGGTGTCTGAGGAGTGTGTGGAGTGACGCGTATGGATCGAGTGAGAAATGATGAAGTGCGAAGGAGAACTGGAATTGTTCGAGAGATGGCTGATCGAGTTGAGCGAGTGTGTTGCGATGGTTTGGGCATATGGAGAGAATGGAAAATGAGCGATTGGTGAAAAAGATAACTAGATCTGATGTGAGAGGTGTAAGGCTGAGAGGAAGACCACGAATAGGATGGATGGACAGTGTGAAGAGAGTGTTGGATGCGAGAGGGTTGTCTGTTGAGCAAGGAAGAGTGGCTGTGTGTGACAGAAATGAAAGGAGGGAAATTGTGAATGAATAAATTATGACGCAGCCCTGAGGGGATATTCTCCCGCATTTTGTCTGATCAGCTGATCAGGTCAGGTGCAGGTAAGGGGATGGGTCCATTATGATGTGGCAGGGGTAAACCAACTTTGCTGTCGGACCCTGCTCCGAATGTCACTGACTGCACTGTGTGGTTGGCCGTCGTGCGGTGTGGTGCGGTGAGGATCTGTCTCTTCTTCCCTTTGGGGCTAAGATGCGAATGAATGTATATGAGTGGATGAGTAAATTGGTAGTGTGTTGACCTGTCTCGGCTACCTCCCTTTTCTTGGGGGAAGCAGCCTAGGGATATAGATAGATAAGGAAATGTTTGTATACAGAGTCTCACAGTCTAGTCCTGGTGAGGGGAACTTGGATATTGTTGATTTTAAAAGAAATATAACAAGTGTCTTGAAATGCGTGAGTCAGGAGGATTGGCTGCAGATGACAGCACAACCCCAGCCAATGAAGGACCACCTGGGGTGCGCAGCCGACCGGCTCCCATGCATCAATCCCCGGCGCCCCTCTTGCTCCCAACTGACATTATGCCAGGGTAGCAGTAACAAATTCCTAGTCGCCGGGAAAGTTCCAGTCAGCAAGTCAGGAGTGGAGTTGTCTTATCAACTCCACGCAACTCTGCGGCACAGGCCATCGTTCGTGCTGGGTACGAGGAAGAACAGGCCATCATCCGTTCCTCAGTTGCTAACCCTCTACAGGGCCGTGACACAGGCCATCATCCGTGTCAGGTCGAGGATGAGCAGGCCATCATCTGCTCCTCTCTTGCAGTCTCCCCCCAACATAGCACCGCGACACAGGCCATCATCCGTGTCGGTTATGAGGTTGGACAGGCCATCGTCCGTCCCTCAGCTACTTTCTCCCACAGCACCATGACACAGACCATCGTCCGTGTCGGGCACGAGGTAGGACAGGTCCTGTAGGACCGTGACACAGGCCATTGCCTGTGTCGGCCATGAGGCTGAGCAGGCCATCGTCCGTTTCTTCCCTACAGGAGACTTCCTTTCCCCATCAGGAGGCAGGGTAGAGTGAGCCCCGACTTGTGTCTTCCCTGTGGTCCAACAGGGCAGAGGTACTGCCGTGCAGGCCACAGTCCGCACGGGGGAGGCTGAGCAGGCCATCGTCCGCTCCTCACCCTCTGCTCCTAGGGCATCTGACGGGGAAGTCCCTTGCCTGGCCCACCCTGTTTCCTGTGGCCAGGCGGGATGCATTCCCTCCCCTCCAGGAGGCGAGTCCGGGGAAGACCCTTTCTCGGAGCTGTGGCATGGCCCTATCTAGGGCCTTGGCTCCCTCCAGCCCACACGTCATGGGCAGCAGCCAGATCAGAGGTCACGGCGTTGAGTCCTGCCTGTGACGCCCCCAGCCCGAGGTGCTGTGAGGTGACCCTGACAGTGACTCCGCGCTCCAGCGGTTGCCACAGTCCTGTCCTGACATCGGCCCCAGGTTCCAGTTAGCCGGGCCCCCAGACTCCCCAGGGCCTACCTAGGACTCCAGGCCATGACCTACCTGATGGTGGGGCCCATTCCGGCACTCCCCGGAGCCTGCTCTCCCTCTTTGGTCTTAGTCCCCAGTCCTGCGCTCCTATACTTGGCTCCCAGAAGGGCGAGCCTCCCACCACTCTACAAGCAAGAGGTACCGGGAAACGGCCAAGGAAACCCAGTACAAAGTGCAGTAATAGTGTGCAAACCCTGGACCAGTGAAATTTTCCCCGGCTGTAACTGTGACGTGTAGTGAAGTGAATGTGACGCGCAGTATATCTCTTACCAGTGAAATGGCTCAGTCAATATCTCAGAGTGCCTCACTACATAGGACTGGACGAGCCTTAGTGATACTCGGTGATGGTGTACGATGTACAGAGCACACTGCAGCCCCTTTGACTGTATAAGTAACGTTCCCCTCCCCCAGTATTACTAAATAATACAGCGGTCTCTTGGAAACTAAATTATCATAGAGAAGCAGTGTCACAACTTGTATCCAATGTACCTTCCCTCCCCAGTGATCGGCACTTCCACAAGATAAAACAGATGTACACTTAGTTTATCTCAGAGTGTTCCCTAATACTTGGAAATAGTTCAGTCCCCCCTCCTTGCGCGACACTGCGACTGTCTCTGTTCGTGACACATCTCCGCGAGTGATAAGATATATGTCCATGTAACTAGTGTATCAAACCGGTCCAGTCCTATAATACTGTTGGTGTATAAAGTATTATTATCATCGCTGTTAGAGATATCAGTGTAACAGACGTGCCGTGAATACTGTGTTCATACTACCATACATTTCCACGGCCGGTAGAGTGTCATTTAACTTCTGTGTAAACTTTCACAAGCCAGTCACCAGCTAAGGAGACTGGCAGTCCATCTCCCACCGAGACAACACCTCCACCGCTGCTCTCGGTGGGACCAGCTCCCTGCAGCAGTGTTTCCACTGGGGGGGATGGGCCTGTTGCTTTACGGAGCAGCGCTGCCCGCCACCATGAGGTTGAGGGTCACGACTTTACCCTCCCTCTTCCACCAGGACCGGGGCTAACCCTCCAACCACTGCGACGGCCTTCCCCCCTGGTCCTCCACCTGCTGCTGGGGAGCTGGGCGAGCGGGGGCATCATCGGGGCGGCACCACTGCAGCTCGTCGGAGCCCAACCATTGGCGCCGCGACCACTCTGCTCTCTCGCCCCGCCCTGCCCCCGCCCCCCCTTACGCCAGCGTCCTCTGTTGCTATGCAGAGGACGCCCCCCTGTTTACTGCCATCCTCTGACGGGCTCTCCACCCTGAGCCCGATCCTCCCAAGGGAGGAAAATCTCAACAACAACATCACCAGCTAATCCAGTTTCCTATGTAATGGTAAATGTGATCTTTGTCTCTGGGAATATACTTGAATATACTGTGTTTGTCAGTGGTTACTGCTGTGTTTTTGTGTCCTGTCCTAGTATACTGACCCAGTCTTGAAAAAGAACCCGCTGTAAATCTGCGTATTTGGAGAGCGAGAAGTCGACCCTCAGAAACGCGACAGATAATAGCACCTGCCTCTTGCATACGCATCTGAGGGACAAGTAGTCGGCCTTCAGATACGTAGCATAACATGTCTTATATGACTGTGTTAAGAGCAGTGTGTGTGCAAATGAACAGGAAGAGGAGCAGAGTGGTATATATCTAGGGAGATGGGAGAGGCTGTTATGACGATGCCAGGGTATGGAGAGCTATTAACTGGAAGGGTGATTACAGTGTTGATAAACACAGTGATGCTTCGAGTCCTAGTGACGAAGAATTTAGGGCACATTTTGAGGCTGTCCTGAATCCCACAGATGTGGCTGGTGGGGGCGAGGGTGATTTGAACACAGGTGTCTATATTCCTGTCTTGGATGAGCCTATCTCGCCAACACAGGTGTATCAACAAGTGAGGATGATGAAACGTGATAAAGCGTGTGGACCAGTCGGAGTCCCACCTGGTGTGTTTTCGCTCTTGCCACCACAGTGGATATTATCTATAACGACCCTGTTTAATAATATTTTCGTATCAGGTGTGTACCCACAGTCTTGGATAAGGGCTAAAGTGGTAACGATTTTTAAGAAGGGCGACAAATCAAACACCAATAATTATCGAAGGATCAGTATCATTAATTGTAATTCATAATTATATGACATGATGCTGTGCGAGAGACTGAGTCGGTGGTTTCGGCCGTTTAGAAAGCAAGCAGGGGAACAGAAAAGCAGAGGTTGTGTGGAGCACAGTGTTGCCCTGCATCTTCTCACTGATACAGCTAGACGTAAAAGATAAAGCTGTTTGTGACTTTCGTTGGCTTTACGAAAGCGTCTAGGAAAAAGTTATTCACGGTATTAAGAAGTTTGTTTCGTTTATTAGAAAGAATAATGATGTGCCATTTATTGTGAAGCGACGGGTATTTGATGCAGCATTAATGTCGTCCCCCATGTACGGGTGTGAGTCGTAGGTTGGAGCTGATATCAAGCCAGTACTCAGATTGTACAACTGGGCATTAAAACAACTGTTAGGGGTAAGAAAGACCACATCGAACATGATGTGCTACTCTGAAGTAGGATGTGGTTGAACCCTGCCCATTCACTACAGACATAAGACACAACTATAATATAAACAGTCTAAATGATTTGTTCACTGATACTCTTCCTCATGACATAAGTTGTAAGATAATTTATGATGTACTGGAGGTGTTTAAATAGAATTTTCGCTCGTTTGTTGTCCATTTGGTTTATATTTGCTTTGCGGTATAAGGTGTAATATTTTGTGGATTGCAGTTTTCATTTTAATTATTTTGATAGAATATTCTGTACTGTAAATATTTTACTGATTGAATGTTTTATTATAATTGTAGCTGTGGTCAATAAGTTTTCTATCTATCTATCTGTGTGTGTGTGTGTGTGTGTATGTGCGTGTGTGTGTGTATGTGCGTGTGTGTGTGTGTGTGTGTCACTCAGTGTAATGTCACCTGATAACAGTATTACACCTAATGTATAGCTGGAGGGCGATCTAATTTAATACAGGTACACAAAATAAGTAATGGGGCAATTTATAAGGGAAGAGTGGAAATGCAGAAGTAGGCAGAACGAACTAAGATGGTATCAGGGCAAAGGGAGAGAGTACAGCAATCCTGCTCATTGCGACTGCTGTAAGCAATGATATCCTCGAGAAGAACATGAGCGTAAAATGCTTTCTTCCCATTCACGGTACCTTCTTGATTGCTGTGTATGTTTATTATAAAATGTGTTTATTATAAAATGTGCTACTAAGATTCCTTCTTTCTGCATAGAGAGGGAACTAAAATTAGTCAGCGGCATAACGAAGGGAAAATCATCGTTCATACTTGTCTACATTATACTACCGTTATTTTATGTGGGACGTTTTCAGTAACAGTAATGAAATTTATTACTGCAAAAAAAGGTGCAAGTTCTGTATCGAATATTTCTGCTTTGAGTGTATTAATTATTCACAAAATTTTTGGCATTCATCCCGTATGACCTAGGGTCAGAGTGGACGACATGACACTGGATTTGTCAATTATCTGATTTTGCACGAGATCCTTGACGTCACGACCACCCAGACTACTACCGATACTTATTGTGAGACTGACATGTTAGAAGAGAATTTATGAAATACTTTGTTTATGTCTTGAATATATCGTAAAAAATTAATACTCATCTGTTGAACAC
>JAGKTI010022341.1:0-15300 GCA_018397915.1 Birgus latro | reverse complement strand
TATATATTGTTACGTGTGGCCGATGTACATTGCTTATATTCATGTATAATATTCAGAACCTTGAATATTCATTTATTAGTACCATGCTTAGCATTTTGTGAAAAGAGTTGATAAATATCAGAACGTAGGAAACAGTCTGGCCCAGCTCTGCGTCGAAGTTTATAGAGATGTTTCGAACCACCCTCTCGCATCTACCCATCGTTTCGACTTTGAGTTTCTGTTCTGCCCTTCTTTCTTCTTTGAGGTTCGCTTCTTGCTTCCCTGAGATTCCCTTCTCGGTTTCTTGAGGAGGGAGAGAGGAGCCAGCAGCCGACCATGACAGACGTCAGTGCTGATAACGCCTGCGACCCGTTGAGGGGGGGCTACAAGTCAGCCACAGGTTCCTGCAGCCCAGAAGATCAAGGGGAGGGTGATTTGGTTTAACGTGAGTGCGGGGTACGGGTTCATCAAACGCCAGGATACTGGTGTTGATGTTTTCGTGCACCGCTCGGCGATCATTAAGCCGAATCCACGCCACCTCCAACGCTCCCTAGGTGATGAAGAGCGGGTGGAATTTAGTTTGTTTGGGACCCCAAAGGGTCCTGAGGCCCGGGATGTTACTGGACAGGGAGGTGTGGCTGTGCAGGGCTCAGCTTATGCACGGCGACGTCTCACGGCCCAGGGACATCAGGCTAGGGATCCTGGGAATCCCAAACAACTAAATCTACTCGTGGAGATGTGTGTCGCGACGGCGAAGGCTTTTTGTGGGGGTGATAAGGGGGCTTTGTGCGTTCTCCTCCCTAGGATCTTTGAGGAGAACGGGCTGCCTTCCCTTGTCATTCCCGAGTGCTTCGCCCGCGATATACACTCGATTCCCCGCCGACGGGAGCATAGGGCCTGGCAGCGACGATCTGCTGCCCCTCGTCAGACCCCGAGGAAGAGGCTGCGACTTGAGGCTCCCCTCAACAGGAAAACTGCCACTCCTGTTGATGACCCGGCAATCTCAAGGACTACGATTGAGACCACGGCAGAAATTCACGAACAGCCAGCGATGACGGAAGAGGGGCAGGAATCTTCAGATACTGCCTCCATAGCCGAGGAAGCGTCGACCGGCTCCTCGGCCGAGGAGGAGATTTGTGAGTCCTCCCCTCCTCCAGCAGCAGAGGGTCCTCCATCTCGCCCTCCAATCATCGACCTTAAGGATCGGCTAGATGTAGCCTCCTACCGCCGCTTCCTGACCCTCGATGCCCACACCCGGTCGTACCAGCTCGGAGCCACGACCTACACCACCCTCTACGACCTGCTCCGGGCTGCCGACATGGGTGAGGCGATCAGACCCGTCTTGATCATTCGTGGGGAGGAGGCACGTCTAGCCGATCTTAGAGCCTTCTACCATATGCTCCCGCCACGACTGCGGTAAAAGCTCAGCCAATAGTGGCGTGAGGCTGCCCTGAACACCTTTTCATATATATTTGGCTGGCCTAATGTCCCCCAAGAGGACGATGGCTATTAAGCCCCAAGAAAAAAAAAAAAAAAAAAGGTTTCTTGAGTTCTATATAAGCTGGGCTGGGACCGCCACGACTGACACACACCACAAAGCCAGCAGAAGACAGGGCGTGTGTGCTGGGCTTTCCCCAGGCCCTGTCTTTCCCCTTTCTATTAATCAGCCAACACCCCACTGACGGGCTCTCAGTTTGCCCGTGCCCCACAGTTTTGTGGGACAAATATCTAAAAAAAAAAAAAAAACGCCACGAGTGGTTGGATGCATGGTCGTGGAGAGTGCAGAGGCATTTTTCCTGAGCTCTCCTCTAGCTTTATAGGGCTGCCTCACCGGCATTAGTTTTTTTTTTTCACTCTTCTGGTGCTCGATAGGACAGCAAGTTTCTCACTTTCCTCCTCTCCCTATTAGTTAGGAACAGTAGGTGTCTGTTCCTGCACACTGAGATTACCTTTGCTTGCTGCTCACGGAGGGTCCCCCCCACTGATCGCTCTGGGGCGTGAATTGCCACTGTCGGGCCTCCCTGGAGTGGTTTGAGAGGGCAATTTCAGCCTTAGGTGTTTGGTCCCGGGTTGTTTGTCCCTTGCTTTTCTTTCCTCCTCCTTCCCACTTCCCCCGTTAGGGGGGAGTGGTCACTATGGCGGACGCCCCTACTGCCTCCCCCCCTTCAGGGAGGGGGGGGGCCGTCATGACCGACTCCCGACTGATCCACGGACAGACTGCTCCCAGACTGAACGGCCCCAGACTCGTTTGCCTCGTGACATTAATATCAATAACGCGGAGTTCATCACCATCCATGCTCTAGGTTCCACTCGCTTTAGCAGCCTCAATTCCTCCATGATCAAGAAGGTCATTGATGGCTGTGCTGGGGAGGTGGAACAAGTGGAAAAAACTTGCGAACGGAGACCTCCTAGTAAAGACTTGTAATTCATCCCAAGTTAAGGACTTGTTGAAGCTGCGCAAGTTTCATTGCTATGATGTCGAGGCCAAGATCCCAACTTCCATTAATTCCTGCAAGGGTGTTATCACTTGCAGGGATCTCATGGTGATGAGTGAGGACGAGATCATAGAGGAACTTGCACAGCAGGACGTAATTGATGCCCATTTCATCACTAGATATTCCGAAGGCGTGAGGACGAAGACTGCCACTACTGTCTTGACTTTTGGCAGAGTTTCACTTCCAGAACATGTCAAAATTGGCTACGAAATTGTTAACGTCAGGCCGTACATCCCAAATCCTCTTCGTTGCTTGAAGTGTCAATTATATGGGCACGGAACAAAGACTTGTCGGGCTTCTCAGTCAGTGTGTGGCAAATGTGCAACACAGGGACATGATGCTGAACACTGCACATCGGAGACGGTAAGCTGTTTTCACTGCAAGGGCGCACACTCCACTTCCTCTAGGGATTGTCTCAAGTGGAAGGAGGAGAAAGAGGTCTGTGTGGTGAAAGCAACTAAGGGCATTTCCTACTATGAGGCTAGGAAAAAGATGGAGTTGCATGCAACTCCCACGCTGAATAGGTCCTATGCTTCGGCGGTGATGTCCCGTCCAGTGATGTGCTCTGTTGCAATACAGACTGACCCTGAACCTGTTGCTCTTGCCATGCCCTCTACTTCTCCATCTGAGCCTCCTGTCCAATCCACCTCTCCAACTGACATCCCTGTTGCACCTGTTGCACCTTCCTACTCTCAGGCTGCTGCTGCTTCTCAGTCAGTCAAGCCTAAACAGAAGCCAGACAACTCAAGTAAGAGTAATATGACCACCCTCACAAAACAGTCACGTTCACATGCTCTTCCTGCTACTGTTCCAGCGAGGGAGAGAAAGGGTAGCTCTTCCTCGGTGGAATCTGGGAGCCTCGTTATTGACGAAACTATGGAGGTTTCCGTCAGCAAGCAACGGGTTAGGTCCCCCAGTAGTCGCTCGCCCGCTGGCGGGCGGCATAAAAGAACTAAGAGCGCTGTCCACTCCCGTAAATCCTAAACCGTCGCATTCACTGTTACAGTGCAATTTTAGAACTCTCGGGAATAAATTACATAATATAGCAATCCTGCTATCAATACACATTCCAGATGTTGTTTGTTTACAGGAGACGCGCTTGGTGGATCACCCTGATCCTCCTCAGTTCAAACACTACCATTCGTATAGAAGATATGAAGGTCACGGAGTTGCCATATACACACACAAATCACACCCACAAACGGAAATGATTCTAAATTCTACTCTGGAAGCTGTCGCGTGCAGAGTAAAATTTAATAACATATATCTGTCTATTTGCTCTCTGTACTGTCCACCACATGGCCCCACTGATAGTGATGTTTTAAGTTTCCTATTTCACAATCTTCTAGGGAATAAGTTAGTATTGGGAAACTTTAACGCTCATCACTATCAATGGGGTAGCATGAGGATCGATGGTCGTGGGGAGCAAGTAGCCGACCTAATACTACAGTTCAACCTCTGTCTTCTGAACGATGGTAGAGCGACTCTTGTAGATGATCGTACTGGTAACTTTTCGGCCATTGACTTATCTCTGGCCTCCCCAGGTATACATCAAGATTTCTCGTGGGACCCCTATGACGACTCCTTTGGAAGTGATCATTTACCCATCTGTCTTTCTTATGCACGCGACATTGTTTCGGACCCACCACCTCCAAAATTTAACTATAAGAAAGCAGATTTGGGATCCTTCTCAAGGATCGCCAATTTAGATATATCCGGGGAGACCATAGATGTTAAGGTCGAAAATCTAACCAATTCCATATTACATGCGGCTGAGGCTGCTATTCCCAAGACTTCTACAGTTCATGCGAAGCATAGAGCACATTGGTGTACGCCGGATTGCCGACAAGCATTAAGGAAACGCAATAGGAGATACAGGATTTTTGATAGTCAGCCCACTGAGGAAAATTTCATTGCATACAAACAGGCACAGGCTGAGGCAAGGAGAATAATAAGAAGGGCCAAACGTGACTCCTGGTGGACTTCTGTGTCCACGGTGAATCGTTTCACACCATTAAGTAAAGTCTGGTCCACTATCAGAATATTAAATAATAAAGGCCCGTATTTCCCCATTACCACCTTGCAGGTTAATAACAACATCTATGACGATCCCGTGGACGTTGCTAACATCCTCGCCAGGAGTTTTTCTCAAGTAAGTAGCTCAGCCAATTACGACCCTCGTTTTCAACATCATAAACGCACGGCTGAGCTACGGAAATTAGACTTTGCCACAAAAGACGTAGACTCCCCATACAACCAAGAGTTTACGGTAGATGAATTCCTCCTTGCCCTTAAATTATGTAAAGACACCAGCCCCGGACCAGACACCATCACGTACGGTATGATCCAGCATCTTAATCAGGACAACCTGATTAAGCTGTTAGCTTTGTACAATGAGCTTTGGGCGTCTCAAACGTTCCCAAACTCATGGCACTTTGCGCACGTCATACCGATACCTAAAGAGGCTGGTCGTCTTATGAATCCCACTTCATTTCGTCCTATTGTGTTGACTTCTTGTCTATGTAAGGTCATGGAACGAATGGTTAATAATAGGCTCCTTTTTGTTTTAGTCGATGAATTTGTTAAATGATCAACAATGTGGCTTCTGTAAATACAGAAGTTCACTAGATCATTTAATGAATTTGGAGCATTGTATTGCAGAGGCTTTTGCCAATAAAGAATTCATGATAGGGGTGTTCTTGGACATCAATAAAGCCTATGACATGACATGGCGACACGGTATACTAATGAAGCTCTATGCTTATGGTTTAGGATTTAATTTGTCTATCTTTATTTCAAACTTCATAAGGGACAGACCTTTCTCTCTCAAATTACCCCGTAATGTAATATTGGATATATTTATCCAGGAAAACAGGGTGCCGCAGGGAAGTGTTCTTAGTCCAACTTTATTTAGTATTATGATCAATGATATTCTGTCATCAGCTTCCATCCCAAGGAATCTTAAACACTCACTCTAAGCTGACGATTGTGCAATATGGCACTCTTCCCGTAATGCACAATTTTCGGCTGGGCGGATTCAAGCAGCCCTTGATTCCGTCCACCAATGGGCCTTGCAGTGGGGATTTAAGTTTTCCGTTCCTATGTGTGCCGCTATTGTTTTCACTAATCGTAACGTACATAATTTGTGCTTGACTTTGGATAATCAGGCGATACCTTTTCAAAATTCAGTAAAGTTTTTGGGTATACATTTTGATCGCAGGTTGAACTTTAAAATTCATGATAATAATTTGCTTGCCCGTTGTGATAAACTGTTAAATGTTCTCAAGTACCTTGCAGGTACTACTTGGGGAGCCGACAGAAAATCTTTATTAATTGTGTATAAGTTCCTTATTAGATCGAAGCTAGACAATGGCGCACAGGTGTATGGCTCGGCATCCGATGCCACGTTGAAAGGATTGGATGTGTTACAGAATAAATGTTTGCGAATGTGCCTTGGAGCCGTCCGGTGTACACGGGTAGCTCGAATGGAAGTGGAGGCAAATGTGCCTCCCCTCCGTATTCGCCGTGACCACCTGGCCCTGTCCTATGGCATCCGGACACTAAGGAAAAGCAATATCGGCAACGTGGCATGTACCCCCATGCGTCAATACCACCATCTTATGCGGGGGGTGCGTCGGCCACTTGCCGTTCGCCTCCACTTACTAACTCAGGAGCTTGGTGTGGACCTCAGTGACTGTGACAAGTTGGTGACTAAAAATATAGCGCCTTGGGAGCCACCCGGCTTTACTGTTGATGTATCATGGCTCCCAGCACCTAAGACCAAGGCGCCCAAGGCAGAGGACCACTACTTGTTTCGTAACATCATCATTTGACACTTGGGGTCCCACCATTTGTACACCGATGGCTCTGGCTCCAAGTCGAGTGAATGTGTGGGTGCTAGTGTGTGGTGGACTGAATGTGCCCTCAGGTATTGGTTGCCGACTCATACATCTGTGTTTACCTCCGAACTTTTTGCTATTGACAAAGCCATAGACTATGCTCTCAGTTCTCGACATGACTCATTTGTCAAATATTCCGACTCAAAATCAGCCCTTCAGGCAATTGCTTCTTGTACTACGGACTCTAATGAGATCCAGGGCCGCATTATTAATAAACTGCATTCGTGCAGCAAGTCCTTCATGCTGATCTGGGTGCCTGGTCCTTGTTGTATCTGCGGCAATGAGGAGGCTGACTTACTTGCAAAATCGGCTGTAGAGCTCGAGGACACTTGGGACGTTCCTCGTGATCTACTGTTGAGTCTCTCTCTGAAAGAAATCGATAAATCTTCTGTGGCAAGGTCAGTGGACCAGACTTAATATTCCAACTTGTAAGCCGTACCTGGGCTATTGAACTTCTGCCAACCGTCCCAGTCGGCTTGAGGAAAAAGTATTGGCATGATTACTGCTTAATGCCACCGTGATAAACCACATGAAACCCTATATGGAAAGGTGATTCCCACCGCACTGTGACATTTGTGATGCGGTGTTAGCTATCAGTCATATCATCCTGAACTGTAGGTGATTTATATGTGAACGTGATTCACTTATAAATTCCTGCGGTGCAGCAGACATCCCCTTCACCCTTTCCACCATCGTCGATGATGGGGACATTGTTATGACTGATAAACTGATGGCTTTCTTGAGAGAGACCGGATTGATCAGGGTGATGTGACTTTTTTACTAAATGGTTATGGTTTTTATCGTTTGTAAATATGTATGTATTGTACTATTAATTAGGATCGATAATTGACGTATTTGAAATAGTTCTTGCTTCCGACTGATCTATTTCAAATATCGATGTCCCATACATTAAACCTCGTTCCTCGCCTGACAGTCACCAGCTAATGAGTGCAAGTGTGCAAGATAGAATGGTATTGGGCACTTGCAGTCGATGGTGGTCTGTTGGACAAGGTTTTTCACTCTTTGTACATATTATGTAAATACTTTATACCACCTTGGTTCATTTGTCCTAATTAGCCCGAGGAATCCCATCGACGTATGGGTATGTCGCGATGTTTCGTCACAGCTACACCCATCGACGTTCGGGTACATCGCGCAATTGCAAGGGTCATAATTTGCACAGTTTCAAAGTTTCATGGGTGATTTTTGTTAGGCATATGTGGGAGACCTTCCTCTACCTGCTGTCAAGCGGGGATACTGCCTGTTCCCACCAAACCCCCCCTTCCCCCCTCCCCCCCATACTGGGCAATTCACCTGTTAGCAGTAAGCTGGCCAGTAAAGGTATGTTGCCCCACGGTCTGTCCAATGACGAAATTCACGGTGAAAGGGATTCCTGAGGTGGAGGACATAATAAATAAAGGAGCTAGAGCAAGAAAGAAACAGAAGTGATGAGGTGGTAATGTCATAAAGGAAGGTGCCATATGTGAATGTGTTTGGTGACTGAACAATGCTTCTATTGCCTATATAAATGTGCTAAATCCAATATATTCTGTTACTACACATAAATTAGTACCAAATACATAAATAAATACGTAATTGAAAGTGGCTTGAATTAGTTAACCCTTCCATAGTTCGTTTTCTTTAGCGAGGTACCGTAAAAAAGAAGGGAAACGTAAGGTTGCATGACACCTGTATCAACAGTTTTAAGCACAGGATCGAGATTTCTCTATGAATTTTCGATGTTTCTCACCAAAATCAAAGGTTTGAGTCAATAAAATATTTTCCAAAAATGCTCGGGATTTGGTGGTATCGTAGGTTGGAAATCTGTCGGGACGTGACAGGTTAAACTGAGCTGCTAGCGGAGGCGGAGTCAGACGTAGAAATGTACTGCATCGTCTGGAGGATATGGATGAGGATTTTCACCTCATCAGGATCCTTGATGGTCTGGAGGGACCCCCGGCGCAGCTCGGTGAAGGAGAGCATGGTCCGCTGGAAATCCCACTTGGAAAAGTCCCTCTCATCTGAAATCACAGTGGCATTGTCCTCGTACTTTTGCAGATGGCGAGAAACGGATGAAGATCTTATATAGGCATTAGTATATATCTCAACACAATGTACAGGATGTAGTGTCTGATTTCACATGATATCTGTACACAGTCTGTTGTCCCAGACTATCAAGAATCCTAACATATGATGTTTCTCAACGTATCCTCGTAGTCCAAACAACCAAGAAACTCATGATGTATTCAAACACGTGGAAGCCCACAGGATATCGATTAGACACTACTACCTTACCTAAACATCCTTTCCCACCTGTATATAATGGCAGAGAGAAGCTCTTCACATCAGAGAGAAGGGGATAGAGAATGCCCGAGCACAATTAGGGCAGAGTAAGGAGAAAGGGGAGACTGGCCGTCACGCTAAGATCGTTGTAAATCGCTATCAAGATAAATGTACAATAAAACTCATTAACCCAAGAGTCCTGTAACTCACCTTCGTTGATAATACGTCTCACGACCTGATTCTGGTTGTATTAAATAACCCATCATCGACTTCCCAACAAGTACCTCCGACCACGCTACAGAGATTGGTGTGCAGCGGTAACCACGAACCCACTACGACCACTTAGCAGCGGTAAATAAAGCCGATTAATGTCTCAATCAAGGCAATCAAACAAACATAACGTCTCGTCCTAACCACCTCAACTACACGATTTACAAGAAACAATAGCTTACGTCTATCAACAACGCTACAAACCTACAAGTTAATCACAACGACTAAGTAAAATCAAGCACTACAAAATAAGAAGCAAACGAAGAGGTGAGAAAATACGAACAACAGCAAAGAAGAGTGACGAGGGAGGAATGGCACTAGCAGTCTGACCCAGCATGATGACCTAAGACACTGCTGACCTCCACCACCATCCACCACGATCCCCACCTTCTCCACCACAACCCCCACCACCATCTCCCCCACAACTACCATAGCAAAGCACGGGCCCACACACTGCAAGATCATCATAACACGCCAGTCAACCCAACTGCTTGAAAACAACGGCCTGACGCACCTGCCTGTCTGCCTGTCTGCCTGTCTGCCAGCCTGTCTGCCTACTCCAGGGACGACATCGAGTGCTGACGCATCATAACATGGACCCACCTCAACAGGAAGTGTGAGACGTCTAGGGCAAGTATCTGCCTACCTCAGTGATAACAACGATGCTGACGTGCTGACCTTCAACAACACCTCTTTCGTTATACCACGGCTGTATTTCCACAACTGTTCTAATGAGTTAATTTATTCTAACCAAGGTTGTATTAGTTAACAATTCACCAATTACACAACTATCCATAAAATACTAACACTTAATTAATGACCCAAGCATCTATTCATCATTATAAAAAACACAAACTGAACAGTGAGAGACAATTACACAATTTACACTGACATATGTGAGATGGGTAATATATTAATTAGTAATTATGCTGAGTAGAGTTCCATTATTAGTGCCCGAAGGATTAACAGTATCAGTGACAAATACTCTTACACAAACACAAGAAGACGATCAACATCATATAAATATCGAAACACCATCAAATACAGAGGAACAAGCAGAAAACCAAGCTCAGGAAACAAAACATAAGCTAGATAAAGAACAACAGACTCAATATACGCTGAAGTAAATCATGATGATACTTGGTCAGAATCTTCAGATGTAGATAGTGAACATTATAGAAATTTTCCTCAGGTCTACTATAACATAGACCATAGAGTATTAAGGTCAGGAAAAACATATAAATTGCCAGTAAATGACGATTGCAAAACAAAAATTGTAAAGATGGATAACACAATAACAGCAAGCACTAGTGCAATGCCTTCTCCACAGAATTCCAATAATAATCCCTTTCCAGTGTACATTTGTCATGAAGAGAGTGAACTTCCAAAATTGTCTGGTACAGAAAAAGACAAAATAGACGTGAACACCCTCACTGAACACTGTCAGCAGTATTTCATTAGGCGACACATTACGGACGAAAAAGGGAAAATAGCTGTTTTTTCAGCTAGAATAAACCAAGAGCGATGCCCTGCAGGCAATTTATTACGTTCTGATAAATTGATGAGAGCCACAAAATTCGAGGAATTTAAGACAGAATTTCTCAGGAAATTCTCGGGAGGCAAGAATTTTCTTGGTGATATAACCCCAGAATTACACAAAATTGTAGACCTCCTTAGGTGAACACACACTAGCTCAGATCTAGGAGATATAACAGCAGATATTTCCACTATTAAGAAAACCTTGTTAGCTAGCCTAGAAAACCTAAACTGGGTCACACAGGATGGTGAGATGTCACCAGTGCATGTCGTTGACATCATTGGCTATATATCAGCCCTATGTCAGTTTTCTGACAGGGTGCTGAAAATAGCTAAAACCATCCCATATAATCCAGGAATGTTCTTACTTGATTTCATTTAAGAAGTGGAATTAAACTGCAGTAAAGCTAGTGTCACTGACACATCACAGCCCACCAAACCAGGAATCAAAGTACCAGAAATAGTAGCAGGGATAAATAAGTCAAGTCCTGCCAAGGACCACAGACAATTACGACCAGTTCTGAAACAAACACACAGTCAGGTTAGCTGAAGGACTCGCTCCTGCACACCAGGCAACAGGGCGGTACAAAAGTTTGAAAGGAGTCCCAGTAGACATTGATCAACACAAAGACACACAAATTTAAGATCACCTCGTAGGATCAGCTCAAGCAACACACTCTGTTACTATTGCGCAAAACCTAGGCACACAAAATCTGAATGTTAAATCAGAACAAAGGAGGATAGGGAAAAAGCAAAAGGGTTCGAAGCATATTGCATGACACCATAGGTGTGTAGGTCACTGGACGTCAGAATGTAAAACAGTAGAAAGACTGATATTCGTCCACAGGTCGGGGGAAGGTCGTACCAGCACAAAAGACGACGACACTCAAAACACCCAAAGAAACAAATAGTCAACATAGGAAGTCTCTTTGGAAACGAAAGCATTTTGGTCTCTGCTGTATGTGAGGAGGAAGAGATTTCATTATTTTTGGATTCAGGCTCACCAGTGAACTTAATAACGCAAGATGAGTTAGAAAGAATTTTTAGAAAGAGAAGAAAAGTGACATTTCTGGAAAACTCAGACTTACATTTATACACAGTGGATGGTAAAGAATTACCAGTTATTGGTATGATTGAGTTAAACATCAAGTTCACAGAGACCACAAAATCATTCACTACCACCTTTTATGTAGTAGAAAAATTATCGATCAGAGGAAATGGTTTAGTTGGATTAAACACGATGAGGAAAGAAAATATAATATTGATGCCACATTTTAATGGAATTCATTATGACAGCGAATTCACTGAGGAAATTTAATTTCCTAATAATACAACCAGTAGTTATAGGAAAACTAGGGTCACAAGAACGATTACACACAAAACCAAAATAGATGAGTCCGACATACAACGACTCAAAGAAAATGGAAGCGACGACTCGCTCACACAACCACAAACCAATCATGACTCTCTTATTTACCCACCAAGCATTAATTATGTCATTGCATTAGAAGAAACTGTTAGAATAAATGACATTTTAATTGGGAGTGCTCTGTGCTGGATGAATAAAAATGGTGAAACTAATGTAATTTTAGCTAACACCATGAATGGAGATGTGAGGATCAAGAAAGGAACCTGTATTTGTAGGTTAGAGATATGCCCAGCCCCTATACGGGAAGTGACAGTAGGGGGAAGGTCCAGCAGAGTAAACTCGACAGACAGAGAGTCCATAAAGGAGCATTTGGTTTGCTCAGATAATTCTGACGTGACAAACGATTTACTAGACGTTCTGGAAAAACATCGACAAGCCGTTGCATTACCTGGTGAAAACTTAGGTTGTACAAATCTAATCCAACACCATATTAACGTAAAACAAGAGACAAAACCGATTCATGTACCAGTATACAGAATTGCTCACTCGCAACGTGCACTAGCAAAGCTATATGTCGATGAAATTTTAAGTTTGGACATCACTGAACCTTCAGTATCCCCATGGATTGCACCACTCTTCTTTGTACCTAAACAAAACGGTGAGATGAGGGCAGTTGTTGATTATCGCACACTTAATGAGGTAACCATTCCCGACCGTTTTCCCATGCCATTGTTAAGTGACGTCCTGCACAACACTGGACCAGAAAATATTGTCATTTCTACAATCGACTAATTAACCTGCCGAGTCCCTGCCGGTTTTTTACCCAGCGTAACCCCAGATCCCGAACGATTTTCGACTTTTTGTTTTTTGGCTGAAACCTTCGCTTTTGGTGAGAAACATCGAAAATTCATAGTGAAATCGCGATCCTGAGTTTAAAAAAATGCTGATACAGGTGTCATTCAACCTTACGTTTTCCTTCCTTTTCAGGGTACCTGGCTAAGAAAACGAACTATGGAAGGGTTGCCTAATTCAAGCCACTTTAAATTGCGTTTTTATTTCATTTATTTGGTCCGAATTTATGTGTAGTAAAAGTCTATAATGGTTTTCACACAATAATATAGGCGTTTACAAGGGTTGTTCACTTACCCAAAACCCCAGTATATGGCACCTTCCTTTATCACATTACCACCTCATCATTTCTGTTTGTTTCTACCTCTAGCTTCTTTGTTTCTTTGTCCTCCACCTCAGGAATCACTTTCACCGTGAATTTCGTGATTAGAGAGACCGTGGGGCAACATACCTTTACTGGCTAGGTTGCTGCTAACAGGTGAATTGCCCAGTGTGGGGGGGAGGGGGGTTAGGAGGGGCCAGGCAGTATCCCCGCTTGACAGCAGGTAGAGGAAGGTCTCCCACATATGCCTACTAAAAATCACCCGCGAATGTTGAAAAATGTGCACACAATGGGCCTTGCAATTGCGTAACGTACGATGTATGTCGTTGGGTCTGTCCGCGGAAAAAAGTAGCGACTTACAACGTACGTCGATGGGACTCGGCGGGTTAAGTGGCTATTATCAGATAGGATTAGATGCAGAATCCCGCAAGAACACTGCTTTCTCTACTGATAGTGGCCATTATCAGTATAAGAGAATGCCGATGGGTTTGATGACGACTCCTGGGACATTCCAGTGATTGATGAATAGCGTATTGGCTGGAATATTAGGCGACAGTATATTTGTCTACCTGGACGACATCATAATTGCAATACCCACACTAGCAGAACATTTACAGAAATTAGATCAGCTACTACACACGTTAGCCAGTGCAGGTTTAAAAATTAAGCTGTCTAAATGTAAATTTTGCTTTAAGGAAATAAAATTCTTAGGCCACAGACTAGATGCAAAGGGGATCCACACCTCCATAAAAGCAGTAAGAAATTTCTCAGAACTCACAAATGTGGATGAAGTAAGACAATTTTTAGGGCTCGCCGTATATTATAGGGCGTTTATACAACACTTCTCTCACATAGTCCAACCCTTATTTCTCCTGCTGAAAAAAACAAGCGGTATTTCAGTGGGGAAAGGAACAAAAAAATGCATTTAATGAATTAAAAGATAAACTTACATGTGCACCTTGCTTGGCTTATCCTAACTTCACAAAGCCGTTTATAATTTGCACAGATGCTTCTCTCAAAGGTTTAGGTGCTGTATTGATGCAAGAGGATAAACGAGGTAAATACCAACCCATTGCTTTTGCCAGTAGGCAAATAAAAGGAGCAGAGAAAAATTACTCTGTAACAGACTTGGAAGCCCTAGCGGTAATATTTGCTTTACAGAAATTCCGTGACCTCGTGTACGGACATGAAATTCATCTCTACACAGACCACAAGCCTCTTGTGGGCATGTTCCAAGAAAAGCTCATCTCTGGGAGGAAAGCACGATGGAAATGTAAAATCCAGAATTACAATGTAAATATTCACTACATAAAAGGCAAAGTGAACGTAGCAGCAGAGGCCTTATCACGCAACCCATTAGCCAACGTCGCTACAATAAGTCCACGAGAATCACTCCCCAACAAGGATGAATCGATCCCCACAATTCAAGAAATCTCGCAAGCACAAAGACAGGACCTAGTATGGTCCAAAGTAATATATCACCTCGAGTCAGGCGATGATGTGCCATTACCCAAGTTACAGGTACCACTTGAACAATTCACAATGGTAAACAATGTCTTATATAGGGTAAATCCAGGACAACCAAACCATAGAAATATATTAGGCAGTTAGTTACTCCTAGTGCAATGATACCACACATTTTAAGGACAGAACACGATAATCCACATGCAGGGCATCCTTGCAAGGACAGGACAGTCAGACAGGCCCGGATGTCATATTACTGGCCAACGTTACGCAAAGACATACATACTCACATAGACAAATGTGAGTCATGTGCGAAACATAAAGGTTACACGATATCACCTGCACCGTTAGGTAAATACCCAGTCCCTAACCAACCATGGGACGTTGTCGCGGTGGATTTACTTAAATTACCCTTAACTACCACTCACAATCAATATCTATTTGTTCCTACTGATCATTTCTTACGATATGTGATCTTGGTTCCAATTAAGGATAAAACAGCAGAAACAGTCGCACGGGTATTCATTGACAGTGTTATCTGTAGGTTCACCACACCAAAGGTGCTAATAAGCGACAATGGTGGTGAATTTATCTCAAAAATTTTGAAGGAAATTTGTAAATAATACAATATTAAGAAGGTTAATATCTTGGCCTACCATCCAGCTTCCAACGGATTGGTGGAAGGGAGAATAAGAAAATATTAGATGTACTACGGCACATCCTCAATGACAATTATGCAAACTGAGATGACTGGATCCCAAGAGTTGAAGCAACACTCAATTGTGCAATTAATAAATCCATAGGAGATACACCTCATTTCATCATTTACGGGTC
>JAGKTI010022340.1:0-15301 GCA_018397915.1 Birgus latro | reverse complement strand
AGAGAGAGAGAGAGTTTCAGAACCCACACGAAAACATTTATCACATGAATATTCACATCTCCTTATACTTAATCGCGCATTGAAAACAGAACATGCTGAACAATACGGGTTTTCATCAGTTCAAATTAAATAACATCTCTAAAACCACAGAAACCACCAGAAACCAAAATCTCCTACTGTTATTCTTAATGACTATGGTAACTAGTGTCTGTTTCCGGAAAGGTAATTACTTTAAGACATACGACGTCTATACTGATTACACCTTATTGCTCTCACAGGCCCCTTATCTCCTCTCCCCCCCCCACACACACACACTCACCAATCAAGCCTCACCAACACCTGCACCACACACACACCTTCTATTCTCATCAGCCACTTCATACAGGTGAGTCTCAGGTAGCTTTCTATTTGATGAGCCATTTTAAGACTTTCCTTTCGTCCTGCTTGGTTGGGTTTTTATTTTTTATTTAGGGTGGACAGATTCCTATTAATGACTTAAAAAGGTTAAATACAAATCCCTCTGATGTGTAAAGGTGCAACTCTACACCCACCTGAATGATGCTCTTACCTGTATGCTGATTGTGCTCCCCAAGAACACTCTGAATATTGCGTCCAGAAAAGAAATAATAAAAAGGAAGGAACACTCTATGCCTCGTAATCATGTCGAGTAAGGGAGCTTCCTAACGCCTTTATCTGAGCGATTTATTCTATCAGTTACACCATACTGTCCTCTTCTGTGCTGCATAAATCTCTCCAATATCGCCATAGTCTGCTTGGATAATGTACATTTAATCTACTGTTACAGCTCAGCATTGAGGATGATGGGAAGGCAATTGTAGGCCATGGTAAAGGTGAACAGCAAGCCTCCCAGACTGACCAGAATGCAGAAAGAAAATCACAGTGCCCAGGCCTACGAGAAAGCGGTCCTGCATTTCAACAGCCGCAACTATTCACACACACACACACACACACACACACACACACACACACACACACACACACAGCACGGCGGTCTTATCATTCCATCTCATCATGCAAATTCGGAATCGCCAATTACGAGCGGGTAGTTTTTGGGGATACGACTCTGGGATTGGACTTGGCCGCAGTTAAGACTTAAGAGGGAGGGGGAGGCTGGGGTGGGGGATGTGGGGTGATGATGATGATGATGATGTTGATGAAGGCAGCGTGAAGGAGAATGCCATCATCATTATCACCTATCATCATCATCATCATCGTCATCATCATTATCATTTATCATTAACGTGGCTTCACATCCATCTGTGCGACAGGGCCAGTACTAGAACGTATAATTCCATGGGCTAAAT
The DNA here is from genome assembly GCA_018397915.1 of Birgus latro. Classification (NCBI taxonomy): domain Eukaryota; kingdom Metazoa; phylum Arthropoda; class Malacostraca; order Decapoda; family Coenobitidae; genus Birgus; species Birgus latro. The sequence goes on along the minus strand of JAGKTI010022340.1, from coordinate 13,976 downwards.
AGGGTGTGCTGCGTAAATAATGCTACTCAGGGACGAGCGACCGGTCATTCTTCCAGGTGATCTGATTTACCTTTAATAATAGGGCCGTAATTATCACATTTATTACTTGGGCTGTAATTAATCGTTAAAAATTCTCCCATCTGAATGTGAAAAAAATAGATGTCATTGGACTGAAGGGGTTAAGTGAACTGAATAGCCTAGCCTCGGGTCCCTACGCTTCATGTTTATTAGATCTGAATTCTCATGGGTTAAGGATGCACCGTATCACCTTTTCCTAAGCGATTTATTTTGCTTATTACACCTTGCCATCCTCTTCTGTGTTACGTAAGTCATTTTAATATCACCATACTCTGGATAAATAGCGTACAAAATGATATTAGCTAGCCGTATCCAAAAATAAATCGCTAAGGAGGAGGTGTTAGGGAGCTTCCGTAACGCCGAGAATAAGAGAGTTGAATAGGCAAGTGAGGAAGAGGTGGGGAAGACTGAAAGTTGAGGGTAAGATGGTGTAGTACTGAAGCAAAGTCGTGTTTCTGGAGGAGCGATCGTCGATGAGTAGGGACCCATGCCTAAAAAAAAGTCTTATCCATCCTTTACCTGTGCCTTTACTGGGAAATATTAAAAAAAAAATAAAGCGCATATTTCAGATCATATACTCCCTGGCATATATTAATTTAAAGTTATGGCCAACAGGTGCAATTAAAGTGAGTAATGAGCTGGGTAATTATTTTCTATCTCCAAGAACCAAGGGCAGTGAATTAATAAGCCATTTCTTGTGCATAATATTTTTCACTTTTCACCAGCACCTCTTCAGGGTTATATTTATTAGAGAGAGAGAGAGAGAGAGAGAGAGAGAGAGAGAGAGAGAGAGAGAGAGAGACTTCCTGGCACGCTGGGTCTAAACAACTTCAAGCAGTCCCGCGAAATTTAAGTGGTGTTACTGAAATTACGAAAGATAAAGTTGATAAGAAACAGCAGGAAACAGCAACACAGCACCATACAGCAACACAAGAGCACATACCAAGACACAGCACGACACAAAAAGACACAGCACTACACAGCGATACACCTACACAACACCCAGCAACACAGAAATAAAAAAAACAGCAGCACATAGCAAGATACCACAACCAACGACGCCTTCAAAGTCACTGGAGGTCGTAGACAGGGGGAAAAGGCGAGGATCAGAGGCATAAAAGAGGGTGATAGAATCTGGAATAGGGCATTAGCAAGGAAGAGAGACGGGTGTTGGACCAGAATCCTCTATCCCATAGCAGATCCCGTGCCCATATGGGGGAATGGCGGGGAAATGAGACTTGGACTGGTGATTGCGTGTGTGTGCGTGCGTGTGTGTGTGTGTGCCAGTTATAATTTAAGGATTTGCAGATACCAAATTCCCTAAAACGGTAACAGTCAAGTCCACCGCATCTTTAGAACGAAAAACAAAATATATTTACCACTCCATTTGCCGTATGAAAAAAAGTATATTGGAAGAGCCACTAGAGTTAATATTTATCCATTTTGCACACTCATATAAATAAACTGGAAAAAAAACGCCATTTTGCAGGATGTATTGCCCAGTAGTGCGAAAAATGTCGAAATGAAATGAAAAATGTTTTAAAATTCCAACTCATGCCAATTATTTACGGGAACGTCAGATTTGGGCGGAAAAATTGTCCAAAACTACCTATCACTCTTGAGGTTTAGACCAATATGTCGTCCCTAATGCCGCTGTATCAACTTTTTACGTCAGTATACGAAAATGACAGAACATAGAACGGGAATACACGACTGAATATTTGATCCAGTTACGGTCTGATCTCGCGGCCTCTCTCTGACCCAACCATCACCATCAGTCGAAGCTCACCGTGCGCGTGTGAGTAATCCAGTTCAAAGCCCTGTGCTCTACTTTGCAATGGTCGGATATTGAATGTTCGACTGCTGCCACAAGCGTCGGATATATATTACCCCACAGGAATTACGCCCACATTGATAAATAGCCGGGTAATGATGACAGACATTTCGAAATAGTGTGGGAATGATTCATGTTAGTTCAATTTCCGTACACTGGCGCGCTGCAAGTCCTCAAAAATATTATAATCTCATTTTCAACCACAGGCCTGAATATCCTTTACTTCATTGACAACACAATAATCATTAAAGGAATAATGAATTATATACAAGGTCTTTACTATCACAGGTGTTTTAATAGTGCTAGGAATTAATTACGAGAGGGTCACAAGGGTGTACCTGTTTACCTACCAATCAATCAATCTGTCCACCTATATTTATCTTCTGCCTGTCTATCAGTGTACCTGTCTACATTTCTCTAACTATATTTATCTAAGTATCCTGTCCACCTAGCTACCCATGTATTATCAATATTTTCAATCAATCTATACTTCTATCTATCTTTCCATTTTTCTATCCACCAATCTACACAAAAAAAAACACTAACCACTTCCACATACTCCACCCTTCACGTCATATTCAACTGAGAGGAAGGAAAGCACTGGAAAACACCTCTTTATCTCCTTATACTGATGAGGTTGTGGGAAAGAATTAGGGTATGAAAAACCAGAGGAGGATGCATTCTTTAACCCCTTCAACCCGAGGATATGTATGTGTGTGTGTGTGTGTGTGTGTGTGTGTGTGTGTTATTACTGGCACAACTAGACTATATAACTCATCTCAGAAATAACTTTTACTAATGAAAGGGGTAATGGGGGCTACATTCCCCCCTCCCCCCTTTCTCTTCGACAAAGCCATCTCTTAAGGAGAAAAAAAAAAGGTTTGGAAATGCCATTTTTCAAACATGAACGACGTCCTGATAGTGAAGGAATTTTGCTATATATATTTTCTCGAACTGATACTGCCATGTGGAACTGTATGCCTAAGTTTCTGAAGAGCTTATGCGGGATTATTTACAAGTACAGACGCAAAGATGTGGGAAAAAGAGATATCATGGAAGTGTATTCGTGAAACCTACTCTCTTGGAATGCCATTTTCGTGCTACTTGTCATACGAATTAACGCGCAAAGATATAAAAAAAAATATTCTCTCAGATGGCAGCATAATTATCTAAGGCTGAAGAACATTACAACTGCAATAACTTCCTTGAAAATAAATGTTAGTAGAGAAGATGCAGCGAATGTTTTACTTTCATATTTTTTTTTTTGTCACGTAATTGTACTGCGTTTTTTTATTGACTTTTTCCCCTTTACCATTAAGTACAAGCCCCAGGACACTAGAGAACGGTGTCGCTGGAGACAGGAAGGGTACATGAGGGCGAAGGGATACAGTGGCGAAACCGTGAGGCAAAAATAATCTTATTGCTAGAGTTTCCCCACTAGTCAACGAAAATGGGAACTGGTAAGAGCGACAGCAGACTAAAAGAGAAAGGCTGATAGTGGAAGGTTAATATCATACTATACTCCTTTTACTCTGACTTGGCTTAGAGTTTCATCTTTTTAAAGCTTATCTCACATAGTTCAGTGGCAGAAATAGACTGTGCTGCGGTTTTACATCCTTTCCATAGGACTTCTTCGTGACTGGCATCATATATTTGGGTTAACCTTTTTTAAAACGCAGTACTGCACTTAAGATGAGGAGATGGCAATTTTTAGGCCAAGTTTAAGTAAAAGGAATATAGCAATCCCTTAGAAACGAAATAACTGGTTTTTTGAAAAGGTATATAGGTGTTTTAGACTAAGTTCTTTAAGTCCTTGTACACACAGCTCTCTCTCTCTCTCTCTCTCTCTCATTTTACTGTGTTTTGCCGTAGAGTGTCAGAGGTCCATATTCCACAGAGCTAGTTCAGTTTCCACGAACACCCGGCCACTGTACCATAGCAGAGAGACCTTTTTACACAATGCACACGTAGCCCGCCACTCTACAATAAATGTCTGACCAAAAACTCTACCTGTCTAGATAAAAAAACGGCAGAAGTGAAAGGGTGGATGCAGTATTTTCCTTTTTCCCACAAAACTGATAGATCTTTACTACTAATCAGGTGCCTCACTTGTTCCTTTTTACACTCACCCCCAGCAGGATGTGGCCTCGTATACAGTATCATTCTTGAAGGCCTTTCCATAACTTTATTGAGCTTAGGGTAGGGATCAAAATTGGGCCTCAATTTTACTATTAATCACACACACAAACACAAACACACTGTACATATATGGTAATATTCCTCAGCGTTTCGTCTTTTCACCAACTCTCTTCCTCCAATTCAGTAATGCCGTTCTCAGCTGTACATCTAACCTTATCCATATTTATAACCACCTTTTTTTTTTTTTCATACGCTCCCCTCAGCATCAGTCACAGTAGTCATTTCAGCAACTACTGGATGAAGCTATGGCTCAATTGGTTTCTGATTTATCATTTATTGCTAACTAAAGGAAGAACTGTTTTTTGCAATGCACCAAAAACTAACTTTCTCCTTTTTTCTGCTCGCCATAGTCTTCCATAAGAATATCAAATAACTTTCAATAAAACACGGTTCAGATCATATCATCCTTCACTATCTAGACTGCTTCTTTCTTTCGAGGCATCAATATTTATTTTTCTTGCAAAATCCGCTTTCCAGTGATTTCTGTGTGCTGATCTAGAGCCGCGTTTAACTTTTTATCCCTGCCCATCCGCTGCCTTTGTGCGGGTGTAATAGTATACTTGCTCGTGTATGGAATGCAGAGCCTGAAACCGCAACGTGGGATTCAGGCCCCAGACTTTCTATGATGATTTCTGAAGTACGTGGTGATGATGGAATGTATTTGATCTTCCTAAATGGCTGCTGACTGCGTTCTGTAATATGGGATGCAGGCTAACCGTACCTACTTACCGCAGGTGTTCCGTAAATGACCGTCAGTAATTAAGGGTTCACGCTCCATTTTGCGATTTAAGGTTAAGACATACGACCTTAGACTTCATGTGTGCAGGGACTCACCACACTCACTTCTAAACAGGGTGGAGTCAAAGGCTTTCCGTCTCATCCACTCCTCGCGTCTTAATGAGTGCCATAACCTTTCTCTCTTCCCCGCAACGTTGCATCTCTCACCCTTGTATATCGCTATTTCAGTGGCAGTACTCCTCTGAACTGTCTGCTTGCATTCCTCCCCCATTACAGTGAGCGCGCGGCATCCATCAGGCCTTTGGTTCCTTCTTCCATGAATAAAAAAAAAAAAAAAAAAAACTCACTCTCACACCCTTTCTGTCTAACTCTTTAATACAGCAGTGAGCCAGTATTTTCATTCTTTTTACCTTGTCAGCTGTACAAAAAATGTTTCTAAGTTGGTGTTTCCCTAAGTTTGTGGCCTCTAGTCTTTTAAACGCTGTGTCCAAGAATCTTAAATGGATCTTGATTATGGTTCACTTAAAATCAAGCTTTTGTGGACGGGGCAAGTTTTTGGAAGCTCCTTGCCCTCTTCTTTTGCATATAACGTGATACGTTATGGCACCCAGTGTTTTTCAAGCTCTTGGGGTTTGTAACTTAAGAATAAAGGCGTTAATCCTTGATATGTTTAAGGTCATTTTAAAGTTTCAGGGATTTTCAGTGAGAATTCGTAATATTCAAAGTCTTGCTGATCTTGCTTTGCTTACTATGATTTTCCTTCTAACCTCACTGTACTTATGCTTGACAAAAATGTAGAATACCTGAAAATTTTTAATATCATTGCAAGGCCAAAAATCAAGATAATTCTAAGTCACTCGTACCTTTACCTCCCCCCAAATAAATGATAAACAGCAAAATAATGCTTAATTTCGTGGATAACATCTCCCTTTTCTCGTGTTACATTTGGCATTTCACATATCTTTATCAGTCCGTATTACTGTCACTGCAAAGCCAGAATTCGGAGGAAGATTGATAGCCTGAAAATCTCATTCCCTAAGCTGGCCATTTATCCTCATTTCCCCCCAATAAGTCTGATGGTATAAAGACGGATTTAGGAAGTACTGTATCCGTCCTCAAGAAGTCGATCCAGTCAGCCAATCAGATGACGTAACTGATTCTAATGAGCTGAACGATTTTTATTTTTTTTTGGCACCTAACAAGCTCCACTAAGATATCAGGGTCCTTTCCTTGAAGCATGATTTTCCACACAGTGTCTGCGTTGCCGTGGACTGCCCTACAGGATGAAAGGATAAATTGGGGAGTGGACAGACCTACAACGATGGTCAGCCCTGTATCCCCACACAAGGTAGACTATAAATAAATAATCATAAAAAAAGTATATATTTATCAAGTTAACTCAGTTCCAGAAAGATGAAGACAGCATAAAACTGTAACCTTATTCCAGAGAAAAAGACTCTATGAAACGAACGAAAGAGGATCACAGGATATGCAGATAATTCAAGAGGCATTCCTAAAGCTATTTCTGTAAGAGTACCATAGTTTGCTCTAAAACAATCTTCTGTCTCGTTGCTATACTTCTTTCACTTTAACTTGGCTCAAATTTTCACCCCAAAGCTTATTTCCCGTAGACAGTACTGTGGCTGTACATCCTTTCTGTAGTACTTCTTCGTGACCAGCATCATATTCGTGTTTATCCACTGTTATGACTCAGCATTCAAGATGGAGGGATGGCAGTTTTAGGCCATAACACACACACACACTCACACACACACACACACACACACACACACACACACACATTCGGCTCTGTTAGAATAAGTTATCAGGGCTGTGAGAAGGTAAGATTTTATTTGGCCTGCTAAATATAAACGAGAATATTATATAGCATTCCCAAGAACGTTAGATAAAAAAAATTACACCTGATTCAAAATGGCAAATAATTTAATGTGTATAAAGGGCCAAACATCCACGTATGAATGCAACATCTTCCCCATAGAGAGGCTCTGACATAAATACTTGTCTGTTGTTTATTGTATACGTATAGATAAATGAAGAAATTAATTTTATGTGTCCCCTTTTTCGCCTCCCTCTGGCCGACAGCGAGTGGAGGTGATAAAGGAGAGCTGCAGTGCCGAGCGACGACCGTGAGTGAAGGAGGAAGCCCTGATGGAGCCCGTGTGAGGCAGGGCAGGAAGATGCAGACAGCTGTACTGGCACTCTTCAGCCAAGTTTGTCACGGAGCTTGCTGGAGGTGGGATAAAATAGCCGATTCCGCGTGAAGCCACCAACACTTTTTCTGTTTCACGTCAGGAACACTTTTTTTTTTTTTTTATACTACCAAAAACGACGCACATACATTTTTAAAAACAGTATTGTCTCACTTTTATTAGTAAGGAAGTTTTAGTAAATACTGCACGAGTGGTGGAACAAAAATAAATAAGATTCATATACAGTCGCTGCAAAAAGAATGCAAACGAAGGACTCCCTCGACTTTATTTCAGAAGCCAGTGATTGTGTATGTTTTGCCTGAGGACTTCCTTGTATAGTTCCTGGATCGTCTGGCTTGCCCTTTTCTGCTTCGCTTGCCTCGTCTCGGCGTCCAGTCAGTCAGCATTTTACTTCCTCTGTTAGACTTTCTTCCGGGTGCATGTGTTACCCACCCCAGCGTTGCTCTAATTTGTGTTTTAAATTCTTTACTTTCCTTCACTCTTGTTAGCCTTCTTTCTCATATCTTCCTGTCTCTCGGAGCTATTTCGTATATTGGTATCTCTAAAGATCTTTGTCATTTTTCAGTTATTCAGTCCGCTTTTGCGTTTCGTAACCTAGGGTCATAACGGGGATTATCTATTGACAGACGCCTTAATCCCGTAAGGGGTGGCCACAAACAAATCGCCTCCATGTCACCCTGTCCCCCGCCATTTCATTGCCCTGCTCCCAGCTCACACCTCCTTCTCTCATATACCTCTCCACTCGATCCGTCCATCTCATCCTTGGCCTCCCCTCCCTCTCCTCAAGTTGTTTATCTGTCTTTCTGTCTGTCTGAGTCACAGGGGAAAAGCGTTTGGAATAAATTAGGAATAAAACTGAGGACCACAGGAGAAGGAAGTGTATAACTTATTGGCGAGAATGGGTAAGGGTGGAAATCACTTACAAAAACAAACAAGAAAGGGAGAATGGTGCTGCCTTGGCCAAGATGGGTGCTGTCTGAGTGCTGATGCTGTTAGATGTGATCAGCTCCACATTAGAGATACTCAGCAATGATACAGGAAGGTCAGATGTGTTGCAGCATATCACAGGGCTCTGAAAATATCCTCAGAACTGGGAACGTCTGCATACCCTCTCGTTCTTAGTTTTAATAATACCCCGCACTGTTTCTTCACGGCCTTACCTCACCGAGCAGAAGGCAAGTGGTGTGTGTGTGTGTGTGTGTGTGTGTGTGTGTGTGTGCCTAGTCCCCCAGTCCTCCTGTGGCCCCTCCAGCATCCTCATGTAATCCTTTCATTTGCCGCCCACAACAGGGAGCATCGAGTGGAGAGAAGGAAATTGCTGAGAGAATGGAAAAACAAATAATGTAAGACTCGACCTGTAAATCTAGAGAAAGTTTATGAAAATGTATAAACTATAATTATACGTGACTTCTGAGTTTTAAAATGATGTACCTTGTTCCTTGCTCGCCGTCTGTCTACAGTTCTTCGTCTTTGTTTATTCTTGTTACTTTTCTTTCCCGATAAAGAGTATTTGATGTGCTTTTTAAATCCAGGTTTTCAGTCTTTCCTCAGTGTTCATGGCAGCTCACAAACGACTGGCCTTCACACAAAATTACCTTCACGTTTGTGTATTCCTTTTTACCAAATTCTTATTAACGCAGGTATCTCTTACACACCTGCCATTTCACCCACATCTGTTCTCCCTATACACAATCCTTTCTCACAGCGTTGTTGTCCCTTCTTTACTATCTATCTAACTATTGCCAGACGCCTTAATCCCGTAAGGGGTGGCCACAAACAAATCGCCTCCATGTCGCCCTGTCCCCCGCCATTTCATTGCCCTGCTCCCAGCTCACACCCCCCTCTTTCATATACCTCTCCACTCCATCCCTCCATCTCATCCTTGGCCTCCCCCTCCACCTCACTCACATACACTCTCCTCGTCAGTCTCTCACTCTCCATCCTCTCCACATTTAATGGCTCTATTAAATCAAAATATAGTTCCCTTCTGGCCGCTGCAAGTCACATTACTCACAAACAGTTCTTACTCATTCTGGTTTTTCATACTTCCTGTAAGGGTATTTTCTCGCTACCTTAGTTTCCCCTCCCTCACCCCTGATCTTGTGTCTGCCCTGCCTGTCCTGCCTCACCTCACTGCTGCCTCTGCCCTACCTGTCCTGCCTCACCCTAGTGCTGTCTTCCCTGCCGGTCCTGCCTCACCTCATTGCTGTGTCTGCCCTGCCTTTCCTGCCTCACCTCACTGCTGTCTTCCCTGCCGGTCCTGCCCCACCTCGGTCCTGTGTCTGCCCTACCTGTCCTTCCTCATCGTGGTCCTGCATCTGCCCTGCCTTACCCTAGCCCTGTCTTCCCTGCCAGGCCTTAGTTAAACCTCTCACTCCCCCAGCTAGCTATTCTGTTCCTTCATCTTTTTACACTCTGTTTTTACATCTTCCCCTTTTTTTCCAATCTGTCTTCCTCCTCTCCTTCCTCCCTCACTCCAGGGCTCTATCCCTCCCAATTCATTCTCTCCTTTGTCCACTTCCTCTTTTTCAGTTCAGTCCCCCCTCGCATTCTTGCTTGTCTCTTTTTTCACTGACGCGACTATTCTCTTCCTCCGCCTCTTTGAATCAGGAACCCCATTTCTCTCTCTCGTCACAGTTAACAATTTCATCCCCAAGGGTCTGTTCTGAGTTGGATTAAATCGCCTGTTTATCAGAAAGAGAGAGAGAGAGAGAGAGAGAGAGAGAGAGAGAGAGAGAGAGAGAGAGAGAGAGAGAGAGAGAGAGAGAGAGAGAGAGAGAGAGAGAGAGAGAGAGAGAGAGAGAGAGAGATAGAGAGAGAGAGAGAGAGAGAGAGAGAGAGAGAGAGAGAGAGAGAGAGAGAAACACTGACTATATTGGACGTACAAAATATGAAAGGAGAATGATAGGAGTTTGCGTCAGTGAACCGGCAGGAAATGAATATATGAATTCTGATTTATTTAATGTTTAGCCTTGAATGATGATGGAGTGTCTGGAGTTACAATGGTCTTGACAGGTAGGAAAAGGGCAATTTGATGAGGTAAGAAAAAAGGTAGACAAGGTGAAGAAAATGAAGTATTTGGGATGGATGCTAAAATGGGTTCAGAGGAATGGCAAGACTGAAGAATGCATAAAAACATTATGAACAGGAAGGAAGAAATACACCAGCAATGAATGTGTATAGGAAGTTGATTTGAGAATATGTACAGAGATGCTGGAAAGAATATGGAAAAAATAAGATAAGAACTGGCTCGTGTTTACAAACTGAACAGAAAATAAGAGCAAATGGACAGGCTGTTTTGAAAGAGTGATGAACGGTGATTGCAAAGGCAGGGGAGTGGCAAACGTGATTATGCTGTGTTGTGCACGGAATCTAGACTATGAATGGCGTTAGTGAAGAAAACATCGATAAAAAGCTGAAAATCGGGAAGGAAGCGCATTTTCATAGTCTGATTATCCTCCTCCTCCTCCTCATCATCATCATGCCAAACTCCTTTCCCACTTATAGAGGGAGTGAGGCATATAGAAATGATCGTATGTTCCAGAATGTGCATAAAAATAGCCTTGTACTATACAGGAAAGCCTGGATGGAAGGAATTTTACTCAGCTTGTATCGTGGAAATTACTGTAATTGTAAAGAGTGAAATGGCGGGGGACAGGGCGAAATGGAGACGATTTGTTTGTGGCCACCCCTCACGGGATTAAGGCGTCTGGCAATAGATAGGCAGCTAGTATGTACAATTTCGCTTGGAATAAATCTGCTGAATGCTGTAGGAAAAACACATAAGAGTACCGATGAAGATGGTACACACAGATGCAAAACTGAATGATGCACAGAGGAGTTTTCTGAGGGATGCACTGGGAGGGTAAGTGCGGGTTTTACATATGGATGAGGAAGCAAAATTGACCCGTGTTATAAATAAAATAAAAAAAGAGGGAGGATAATTAATGAACGTAAAGCACGTATGAGACAAGGTGTATTTTTTATGTGAGTAACTGCACAAGCGTAGTAAATAAAAAAAATAAAAAATTGGAGTACCTAGAAAAGACTGTGGAGTTGAAATAAGTCGTGGTAAACTGCGAGTACCAAGGTATGAAAATTAACATAAACACGATTCAGTAACGCGATAGCTGGTGACAGAAAAAGTGACTCAGTGTGATGTACTGGTGAACGGGGAGAGGAGGTTTGAGTTCCCTTGAGCACTGACATATTGTACCTTCCAACTTCACCTTAGAATAGCGAAAGAAATAATGAGAAAATGTGGAAAGGAAATTGATGCTAGACTGGCCAATAATGAAACGTTTGGTGTTACTGACCAGATGTATGTAGTAGGCTAATGGATGTGAAGTACTTAATATAACATGAAGTGTACAGAGGGCAGTAGAAACAGGACTGATAAAGAACATAACACTGCATTGCAAGGGTAGAATTAATTTTAGGAAGTTGAGAAAGAGGAGGAAATTATAAAGGAACGATACGACTGGTGATTTACGTAAGGACACCAACACAGAGAGGGATCCAGTCCTTGTTTCATGTGTCCGTGGACGTAGTACTCTTCATCCCACAGTCTCTATGAAGCTACTTTTACGTACATTTGCCTGTGCTGTGGACCTCAAAATATCCACTGCTGGGACGAAGGGGAAATGAACTCCTGGTCTGTTTCTCTGTTCACTCTGTTGATGGACTTACTGTTGTCTTTACTGTGTCTGTTTGTTCATGGGAAATACGAGACGCCTGTAGAAAGATGGCAGACTCCAGTATATAAGAAACAGGTTACTTCGTGTTGCCAAATCAGAAGGCGTTTGAATGTCTCTAGGCACACAGCTCGAGAGAGAACTTGGAAATCACTGAAATCTCTTGACTAATAGAAAAATAAAAATCTCTCCGTTATGCCCAGATCTTATTGAAGTCCAGCGAGAGACAGATGTTAATGTGTCTAAACCTGATGTCATAGGCGATAAACTGACATCATCTCTTAGTGACCTGCTGTGAACAAGAACGCTTAACTTTTTTCCACAACACCGAGATATTTTTGTCTTGGGAAGTTACTATATATTCTGGGTCAACATTTTTGCAGACAGGTATGCGAATACTAATGAACTTTCTCTCGTCCATTGTAAGGTGTGTATACAGGTGAAGATCCACACGCAGGGAATGAATTGGGCTAAAATGCACATCACATTTATATATTACAAGACGAAAATGGCCTCTCACATTATGCAACACCCCTGCTCACCATCTGGTCTAAGGGCCGAATAATTGATCTTGCATTGACCCTAACCTCCCACCGATTACTCTCCACATCGAATTATTACGTTCTTGCCTAACCCTTAACCCTTCCACCACCTTGGATTTAAATCAGATCAGAACTTTACTTTGCCCAATAGTTCTAACATTTGATCTTTACTGTGTCCTTAATCTTCGACTCATCTGTTTCAGTAAGGAATATCTTTATCCTTGTTTTATCCTCAACCCTTCCTCAGTGTTTAGCCTACAGAGGACAAAAACACATTTAATCTGACTTTGGAATGTGACCTTGATTTTTGACCTATCGTTCTCAATAACAGTACATCAATATCTTGGGTGATCCTTAACCCTTCTACCAAGTCTGGTCTAAATCAGATCAAAATTATTGTAATAATTTTGCTCACACACAGACACAAGAGACTGAGAGTGAGAGACTGACGAGGAGAGTGTATGAGTGAGGTGGAAAGGGGGAGAGGGAGGGGGAGGCCAAGGATGAGATGGAGGGATGGAGTGGAGAGGTATATGAGAGAGGGGGTGTGAGCTGGGAGCAGGGCAGTGAAATGGCGAGGGACAGGGCTACATGGAGGCGATTTGTTTGTGGCCACCCCTTAAGGGATTAAGGTGTCTGGCAATAGATAGATAGATAGATAGACAGTCGTACTTTGACCTTGCCCTGTAACCTTGACCTTTAACCGATTCTCAAAAATGGATTATTTTTTCTTGTCCGATCCTTAACCCTTCCACCAAATTTAGTTCAAAATAGACCAATTTTTTTTTCAGCTGACCTTCCCTGTGACCTTAACCTTTAACTGGATGTTCTAAAAATCGAATCCCCTTATTCTTGCCATATCATGAACCATTCCACTACATTTGGTTTAAATTCAGAAAAAAAAAGTTGACCTCTGACCTACTGATTAAAAAAAAAAGTTTACTCCACTGTTATTTAGTACACACACACACACACATACACACACACACACACACACACACACACCCAGGCGCGAGCGTGCACAGATGTAAGAATGAGTGAGAAAGGACTGAGGATCAAGGAGTATATTTATCATAGGAACCACATATACTTATAATCTATTTAGAGTACTGTATATATGTCCTGTGTGTGTCCTAACCTGGGTGTGAGGAAGGTATGGCATTTGAGAGACTGCAAAGGGAAAGAGGCATAGCTATTACTGCCTATCATGTCAAGTGAAATGCAGTAATGTGTGAAAGCGTTCTGTAAAGTAGAACTGAGAGGCCATATATGTGGATTAATTAGTGAAAGCCAACGAGATTGAGTAGGACTGAGATGAGTGTTGACATGACAGGTTAAAATAGACATGACAGGAGGTGAGTGTTGACATGACAGGAGGTGCGTGTGAGGATGACAGGAGATGAGTGTACAAATGCCAGGGGATGAGTGTAGACATGACAGGATATGAGTGTAGACATGACAGGAGGTGAGTGTAGACATGACAGAAGGTGAATGTAGACATGACAGGAAATGAGTGTAGACATGACAAGATGTGTGTACAAATGACAGGAAATGAGTGTAGACATGACAGGACATGAGTGTAGACATGACAGGACATGAGTGTAGACATAAGAGATGAGTGTAGACATGACAGGAGTTGAGTGTAGACATGAAAAGAAAT